>JAWPHD010006125.1:0-150304 GCA_037043455.1 Cyrtodaria siliqua | reverse complement strand
GGGACACCGACAACATAAAGGGGTAGACAACACCGATACCGCATTGGAACGGTTGGTGCCAACAGGGCAACTGGCGTTTAAACCAGGTTCAAGGGTGCATCAAACCGCTCTTTTAATAATTAACAGGATATTTTCATTCCAATTAAACGGACGATGTGAATAAGGAAGTCCCCGCCAGGCTATATCCTCTAACAAACTATGCAACATTAATTGGTAATATAAGTAAATCACAAGGTGGTCTTGTCACATTTACATTTGACACTCATAGTCTTGTGTTGCAAAAAAAAACTGCACGAGCAGTTGCTACATACCCAGGAAGTATCTAATACAAGTTACAGAAGAACACATTTTGCCGAAATATATATCATAAAACTATTGTTTATGTTCTTTTTTTGGGTTCCTAATTATTTTCGATGGTCAGCAGGACACATGGTTACAAGTAAGTTGGAATATTTTTTTTATTTTGAGGTATAAAACTAGTAAAAGTTGAGAAATTTAAGGGTTTTAAGCATTGGCAGTTTTCTCATGTTAGTCTCATGCATCATATTATCTACAGATGTATTTGATAAGAAAAATAAATATAAAAGTCGAACAGGAAATGCAGCTTTCACAAGAACACAGTAAACCCCAAAACACGCAAAACGACAAACATGAATGGCAATGTTAATAAGTAATAAAGGCATATGTCGTCACAAACACAAACAGGGTTGACAATAGGGCTGCCGCTTTGGAACGGTCAGTGGCAAAAAAGGCCGCTGGGTGTTTAAACCAGGTCTTAGGGTGCACCACACCTCACACTTACCCCACTGTCATCCCAATAAAACGGGACATTGTAAATAAAGAAATCCCTGCCATGTACTAAGGAGCACAAATTGAACAGGTGAACAGATAATGTCAATGTTTAGCATATAATTGTATATGATTAACATACATATTTTGTGTTTTGAATGCTGAAATTGGGGGTTACGTAATGTTAACACATCATATTAGGTTATATATGGAAAACAATCTCAGAGGGGAATGAGATGAGGGATGAAGTTTCCCATCAGACATGCTCCCGTTAGGGAGCGAACACATACGTTGCAGAGGTCTGTAGCGCAAACTCCAAGGCCTTATCCACTGGGGTGCCGAGGTGGCTAATCTTTAAAAATGAAAAGTATTCTAAAGTTCAGTAAAGGGAATACTGAAATTGACATAGCTAATCATTTTTTATTAGTTTATAAATAAACATATTGGTACATGCAGTTGTATTCATCTATTTCGGTTGTTCTATAGCGTTTGCTTTGCAGACGTATATAGTAGTGGCGTTATTTATGCCAAACATGTTATTTTTTCAATTTGTTACACAAAGGAAGAATCAATCACCATCGAAGTTATAAATATAAACCATGGTAAACACACAGCGATTATCTGGCAACTGCGATTGAGAAAGAGAACGAGGCGGTAGCTTGTTTGTCTCCTATTGATTTATGGAAAAATCCACCTCCCAAGATCCTTCACATTAAAACTGTTTTTATATCAATTGCGTGTGGTTTTATTTTAGGCAATGCTAAATTCATGGACCCAATTCATATCTTCTGTGATTAAATACAAATGTACACCAGTTTTTGAGATTAAATAGCCATAAACATTTCAAACATGAGTTTGGGGCATAATGTATTGCTACCATCCTAGCGTGTGTGGTCGTGCATTTCAAAGTGATTTACTTAAATGTACCTGTCGTAATTATGCGAGAAGATTGCGCAAGAACAAAACTGTCTTTATTTTCTTTCGTAAATAATGAAGTTTCATCATTAGATGAGATTGAATACATTAATATTTCTCTGCAGTTTTGTTTGGCATTATGACGTCTTGATATTGCTTTAATCCGTCGAGATTTTTTTTTGCAGTTGTCATATTACGTATATTTCTTTGGTTTTGTAGAAACTTGAATCTTTTAATAAAGATAGATAAAATTGCACCAGGAAAACATACAACTATTAAAATCGTTCGTGTATTCGGGATAAAAATGCCTGTACTGTCTTCCTTAGCACTGACTTCAACACTACTCAATATATGCATCATTTTCAAACAGTGTACATGCTCATGTATCAATATGTCTGGGAGCACTATATAAAACTGATTGCATAGGCATTCAAACAAACATCGTTATTATTGAGACTTCCGAAAAACTTGGTCAAGGGTAAAAGAAATACCAAAATCGGATGATAAACAAAGAAGATATGATCATTTGAATATAGATATAAAAATCGAACAGGAAAAAGCAGCATTCAAGGACAACAGTCAACCAGAAACACACACAGAAACAAAGAACAAGTTTAAAGATGAATAAAAGGCCAAATAAGACATCACAAACACAAAATGGTTGACAAAAGGGCTACCGCTTTGGAACTGTCAGTGGCAAAAAATGGCCGCTGGGGTTTAAACCAGGTTCTAGGGTGTACCAATCTTCACACTTACCCAACCCAATAAAACGGGACAGTGTAAATAAAGAAATCCCCGCCATGAACTATTTCCTAACCAACAAGGAAGCATTAATAGGCAATATAAGTAAAACACAAAGATGCTCGTGTATATATAAATACAAAAAAAGCAGCCTAGAAAGCCACAAAGAAGGTATTCAATGACTTGGCAGAAGCCGGAACAACAAGAGAAAAAACCGTTGAGGGCACGACAAGACAAGACTGCAGACAAACATCAAACGCCGTCCTTTTGTTCTTTTCTAAGGAATATGAATGCAACACATCAACATTTTGCTATGCTCCAGCAGGTCGTCATCACTAGTAATTTTGATATTGTTGATAAACGTATTCGGCATTTGTTTTCGAAAGGTCCTAAATATAGATTACCTTCAACTATTGATGTTAATGCCTGTCGTGCCCATATCTCCCAATCCATTGAAGATTTTAGTATAAAATGGTGTCGTAGAGAACATGCAGACCCAAACTCGCTTTCTACTTGGAAATAGTCAATTCTTAAAATTATAGAAACACGTATTAACTTTTACAATGCTAACCCCTCTTTATTTCCTCCGAGACCTAGGTTTTCCTTTCGTAATTTAAAATCGGGAATTCAGGAATTTCATAATAAATTTGTTTTAGTTCCTGCAGATAAAGCAGCTAATAATGTAATTATTGTTTGACGCCTACATTACGTCAAAGTTTTATCTTTGGAACTCGGCAGCACTAATTCGTATATTATTAAAATATTATCTAATAGGAAGATGAGTGCTTCACAAACTTCTTGGCAAGTCCACATAGTGTAATTGTCTAAACTGCCGTTAGTAAAAAACGCTTTAATATTATTACAGGCCAAAAATGTTGTATATTCCCTAGCGAATGTTTTTTTAATAAGATCAATAAGCTTGTCTTTGATAAGGTGGTGTGGTAAGGTTGTATATAGTGTAGAGGTCATAAGCGCGAATAGATGAAACTTGACGTTTATTGCAGATTTATCATGAACGTCTCCTGAATATTTTATAGACCAAAACAAATTAATCCCAGAGTTTTCATAAGTTTTATCATAATATTGTTTAACGTGATCTTTAACGGCAGTAAGACAAGAAGTTAAAAGTTTGGAGATGTCTGTGGTGGTGCAGGCACTAGAATTCGAAATAAAGCGGGCCGTATACGGATTTTTATGTAATTTAGGAATCCAGTACATAGTTGCAGTTTGTTCTAATTTTCGTCAACCCCAGCCTTGAAAGTAGAGCACCGAGTGATATGTGTGGAAACAACATCATCCTCAGTAGAATGAACTGGAGTAAACGAATTAGTGCTACCGAGTTCCAGAGATAAAACATTGACGTAATGTAGGCGTCAAACAATATTTACATTATTAGCTGCTTTATGTGCAGGCACTGAAACAAGGTTCGTTTGATATGGAAAAATGAGATATAGGGTCCTATAGAAACCACATCGTCCGAACGCAATGGCATCGTAGGTCCGCACTGTACTGCAAACAAGGACTTGATAATACAATGAAAGAGACAAAAAACAACAGAAAGGGTGGTGAAGACAGGGTTACCGACTTGGAAGCCGCCATTTTGAGAACTATGACAACACAGTTCTAAATTACCAAATATGGAATATTTATAAATAACTGATTTATAGGGGGAAAATCACAGCAATGGTATGAAACATGAATATACTAACGTATATGGCCAGTAAAGAATTTTGCGTTTATTTGCAGTGATTTTCTTTGCGTTAAATGATATTTACCAGAATGTCATATATGGTAATTTAGAACCATGACGTCGTATTTCTAAAAATGGCGTCTCCATATTCGTCTTAGGACAACTTTCAAATGGTCATATCTTCTTTGTTTATTATCCGAATTTGAGAATTATTACACCTTTCCCCAAGTTTTACAGTTTGGTTGTGTCACTGCATTCCCTTTATTTCAGCAACAAGTTGAATGCATCATGTTACACTTTAGAAACTATTGAATATAAAATATATATTGTTGAGTTCACCATGGAAGAGTAAATTGTTTTAAATAATTATCTTGCTTATTATTATTATTATTATTATTATTATTATTATTATTATTATTATAAATGAATTATCCAGTTTAATATATTTACTATTTTTTTATTTATCATAATATTTTGTAATTATTGTTAGCGGTATTGTAACTTACGTTTATTTGAAAACGTATACATCTATGATCTTTCAAATGTGTCCTTAGTTTTCTGTATTCTTGATCTTGAATACGATGTCCAAAAAATATATGTCTTCACCGTTATATGCATACCATCTTCGGGATGGCTCAAACTTTCTTCGCAACCCGGTGTAACGGGAAATTACTGGACCAGGAAAATTGTGGACGGAAGCTATAATACGCATGCGTGTAAAGTTTAAGGCGGTGTTTTATCAGGCAGTCTATAGGGGGTGTCTCAACATTAATTAGTCGTGTTATGTGTCATAATTGTTGATATTGTATACATATAAGGCATGAACTCGGCCCGGGGGAAAGGGTCCGCCTCCTCCACACACTGCATTCTGGACAGCAGTGAATGGACTCAGGGTAAGATAAATGTTCAAAACATTTGTTGGTAAATAAACTGGACGCAGGCGAACCAGCCACAGACCATCAGTAACTGTCGGGGGAAAATGGTTTATTCCTTTCTTCCTGTACAATATCTCGATAAACGTAATTATTGATAATACTATTTATTTAGCTTTACATTCTATGATTATAATTAAAGAGAAAATAGTAACTAGTATCAACGCTTGTCATAACAATTTATCTGGAAATAAACTGACCTCGCCGTGAAATAACTGAACCATATTTTGTTTTTGTTATACTATGTTATTTGTTCTCACTTTTGGTGCATTCTAAATCTTCCTCAGCATTGAGATCAATCTCATTAAAACCATATCCTAATTACGCTTTGATACTCTCCGCTATATGATCTGATAACACTCCCTTGTAGGTCACGTCAGGTCGACCTTTCATCTAATCAATATTCATGAGAAGATCAACTAAATTCAACCAATGAAATCGCGCGTTTCATATGCACTTCAGATGACGTTCGAGTGAACTGAACAAACAAAAATCCACTGTCATAGATCTATATTCGAATAAAGATAAAGTCTTCGTGTGTAATTTGTGTGTATTGCAAGATAAATTCAAAGAAATGCACCAAATGGCATGTTTTATATCAAGACACGAAGAAAATCATGGGCGCTGCCATGTGTGTATTGAAAATACTTATATATTCCACCGAAATTATTACGACATTAGTAATCTAAATAGGAAGTCATAGTACATCTGGCCCGCTTATCTCAGTTGATAGCGAACTCGACTGTTGATATTTTAGTGTGGGTTCAATCCCAGTGTGGGTTCAATCCCACGAATCGGTATTTTTTTATACCGCTATTAAATTCCGTCAAACAATTTTTTCTTTATTTTTGTTTTCAGTTAATATTCAATAATGGTTGGTGTATTATGTTTGTCCACGCAATTAGTTGACGCTTTATAAGTTAAAAGTTACGGACATCGTCTCTTTCAATATCGAGCGTAGACTGCTCCACAGCGTGTTACTGAAACGCGACATACGCAGTGAAGCAGTCTATACCGAGCACGTATGGAGAGTTGTCAGATCCTGGTAGTGTAGAGTATCGTAGCGTGATAAGGGTCTGATTTTAATGAGATTGCATTGAGCTAAGATAGTTATAACTCATTTAGCACAACATATTTTGAAGGAACAGCTTGTCGGGCAATAAATGGACATCACCGGGAAATAAGTGGACCATATTTAGTTTTTTCTTATAATTTATTATTATTTTTCACTTCTGATGTTCCTTAATCTTTAAAAAATAAATAGACACAGCTGGGGAAGAAACTGGACGTAATTGTATATGTTAATAAATGATACCATATCATATCATTTCCAAGACGTTTTTCCGACCACTTTCATGTCAAACTCACTATCGAGGTAATAATATCCGTAACAATACTCTATTGTAATTGGAGACGGAATGACGTGCTGGGAAATAACTGGACAGAGCTGGGAAATAACTGGACATTGCCTGGAAATAAATGGACCATATACTGTATTTGAACAATATGTCATCATATCTCATCTTTCATTTTTTCTCGCTGATAATATCCGTAACAATACTCTATTATATCAGGGCAGTGATACGGTAGACGGAAAAACGTGCTGGGAAACAACTGGACATAGCTGTGAATAACTGGACATTGCCGGGAAATAAATGAACTATATATTGAATATGAACAATATGTCTTCGTATCTCATATTTTATGAGAGAGAATGAGAGAGAGAGAGAGAGAGAGAGAGAGAGAGACATATATGAAATACTGTATTGTCTGTCTGCACAAATCATACAAACCGACAAACACGCAGGGTGACACACACACACAAGGTAAACAAACCAAAAAATCTACTTAAAAATTAAAAATCAACTTTTGAAGAGTACTTATAAAGGTTAAATCATACATTTGTGCAATGTATTCATAATTTGTTGCATAATAACAAAAATGACGTATATTTTACATTTTCCTCATGTTTCTACATGCAAGTAGGTGGGTCAGCACCATCCGAGCCAAACAGGTTTTTCAAAAAGCACTCAATGTATGGTTTGTGTATGTTTTTTTGACACAACTACGATAGGTCTTTCAGAACAAGTAAGCAAAAATATAGCTTCTTATATTTGGGAATTCAGTACAGAGCTTAGAGCTCTAATGTACGTCTTTGGAAAATGAATTGGTGTAGTATGACCTAAAGCTAGATTCTGCATAGGGTAAAAGTGAAGTAGACATACTTTTTTTCTAACACAGTGATTTGAAAGTGTGAGAAATGCTGACTTAGGGTGTATTTTGACTTTTCTGATAACTCTATTCATGATTTTAAATATTTGAAAGTTTTATGATGCAAAATGGGTAATTTAAATTCTTCTTATTAAGGGCTGTGGACATAAAATTAGCCATACCTGACATCTGGTATATAAAAATGGCCTGTAATGCACATGTTTGACACAGTTAAAGGCATATCTAGTAATTTTTAATAATTTCTGAGGGCTTTGCATACATCTTTTGGCAAAAATGTCAGAAAGCGACAATCTACATCCGAAAAGTTGTTGAGGTAAACTCTGACTCTGAGTTGATCGCTTCTTTACGGTTAGTGTCCATATGCTTTGTTTCTATTTTGACCACAACAGGCATCTGAATACAGGACTACATGCTCTACATTTCCTGGATTCAGGTGGAGAAGAAGGCATGTTGATATCTCAGAAGAGCCTCTTTTTCCATCTACTGCAGACCAAACGTAGCAACTTCCTTTTCCGTTCTCTAAGGGATATACGGTTCCTCACGTTGTTTGTAAGGAGCTAAATTGGTGACAGTTTTGGCTGTTGTTTCAGGCTCATTAATCGGTTGCTCACGATTTACACCGCTGACACTATTTTCTGTTGTTTCAGACTCCTTAATAGTTTGCTCACACAGTATGTTAGCTACTACATCGATGACGCACGTTGTTGTTATTTCATGCTACTGAATCTGTTACACACACACTTCGTTAGCAACAATATCGGTTACATGTTTTTCTGTTGTTTCAGGCTCATTACTATGTTGCTCTCATAGTAAATAAGACGCTAAATCGATGACACTTTGAGTTGTTGTTTCAGGCTCATTAATCTGTTGCACACACAATGCATTAGGTGCTACATCGATGACAAACTTTGCTGCTGATTCAGGCTCATTAATCTGTTGCTTACACAGTGCGTTAGAAGCTACATCAATGACACTCTGAGTTGTTGTTTCAGGGTCATTAATCTGTTGCTCACACAGTGCATTAAGAGCTACATCGATGACACTATTGAATTGTTGTTTCAGGCTCATTAAATTGTTACTCACACAGTTCATTAGGTGCTACATCGATAACACTCTGAGTTGTTGTTTCAGGGTTATTAATATGTTGCTCACACAGTTCATTAGGTGCTACATCGATAACACTCTGAGTTGTTGTTTCAGGCTCAATAATCTGTTGCTCACACAGTGCATTAGGAGCTACATCGATGACACTCTGAGTTGTTGTTTCAGGTTCATCAATCTGTTGCTCACACAGTGCAGTAGGAGTTACATCGATATCACTTTGAGTTGTTATTTCAGGCTCATTAATCTGTTGCTCACACAGTGCAGTAGGAGCTACATCGATAGCACACTGAGTTGTTGTTTCAGGCTCATGCATCTGTTGCTCACAAAGTACATTAAGAGCTACATCGATGACACTCTTGAGTTGTTGTTTTAGACGCAATAATCTGTTCCACACATTGTTCATTAGGCGCTACATAGGTGACACTATTTCCAGTCGTTTCGGGCTCGTTATCAAACATGTATTCATTGTCTGTTCATCATCCGTCTGTAATATAATAATATTTGTCTTTATACAGAGTATATTTAAATGACCAATAACTAAAATAAACGCATTGGTATAATAATCAGAATTTGTTTCCATTGCTCAATGACCTTTTTTCTGAATATAAAGCTAGCTTTTAAATGAATACTTAAATTAAGATTAATATAGTTTAAGTTTAATATAGAATGCGAAACACATAAATAGCCACAGCAATAATAAAATAACGTTAGCTGAAATTCATACTCTATACAATTGATCAACTACTACAGTTTTAAAGAAACATTTATTTTGTTATGAGTTATTTGATTTAATTGATATAAAAAAGGAGTATGATACTAGACCTTTGGAAACGGCCGAGCACGACACATACGAAATATTGCAGTCTCGGTTTGATTGAGACTGTTCATGAGCGGAAGTGAAATATGCTAGCTACAGCTCACGCCCTCTAGCCCCGGGTTGAGCAGAACTCAATATTCATAAAAATCAACAGTACATAATTTTAACCATCCCGAAGATGGCAAGCATATGGCGGTGGATATAGCAATATTTGTATCGTTATTTCATCTCCTATATCCAGCGGCGTATGGTCCCAGGATCTAATAAAATTGTATGCCCCGAAGAGCGAAATAAACAAACAGGAATTTAGTTGCGAGCAGCGGTTATGAAGCCTGCGTATCACAAGTAACAGCCAAAATACTAAATTAAAAAGCAGACAACATATCCTATGAGTGGTTAAACGATACCCAGAGCCTTTTATCGGCCGGAGTAGTGGAACCACCGAATTGAAAATTAAGTAAGAAAACAAAAGAAACTGAAAATGTACCACCGATCACTAAATATAAGTATCGGGATCAGCGATCTCCAAAGATCGAATGAATAACAGTACTGATTGCAAGCGCGGGGAGACGTTTTACTGCCGCCACACTGCACAAGCAACGCCACTGTGCTATAAAAAAAGAGTATGATAATGGAGCTTTGGAAACGGCCGAGCACGACACATACGAAATATTGCAGTCTCGGTTTGATTGAGACTGTTCATGAGCGGTAGTGAAATATGCTAGCTACAGCTCACGCCCTCTAGCCCCGGGTTGAGCAGAACTCAATATTCATAAAAATCAACAGTACATAATTTTAACCATCCCGAAGATGGCAAGCATATGGCGGTGGATATAGCAATATTTGTATCGTTATTTCATCTCCTATATCCAGCGGCGTATGGTCCCAGGATCTAATAAAATTGTATGCCCCGAAGAGCGAAATAAACAAACAGGAATTTAGTTGCGAGCAGCGGTTATGAAGCCTGCGTATCACAAGTAACAGCCAAAATACTAAATTAAAAAGCAGACAACATATCCTATGAGTGGTTAAACGATACCCAGAGCCTTTTATCGGCCGGAGTAGTGGAACCACCGAATTGAAAATTAAGTAAGAAAACAAAAGAAACTGAAAATGTACCACCGATCACTAAATATAAGTATCGGGATCAGCGATCTCCAAAGATCGAATGAATAACAGTACTGATTGCAAGCGCGGGGAGACGTTTTACTGCCGCCACACTGCACAAGCAACGCCACTGTGCTATAAAAAAAGAGTATGATAATGGAGCTTTGGAAACGGCCGAGCACGACACATACGAAATATTGCAGTCTTGGTTTGATTGAGACTGTTCATGAACGGTAGTGAAATATGCTAGCTACCGCTCACGCCCTCTAGCCCCGGGTTGAGCAGAACTCAATATTCATAACAATCAACAGTACAGAATTTTAACCATCCCATAAATACCTTTGTAAGCCAAATTGTTGAAATCTTTGATATAAAATTGTCCCAGAAAAAAACATTATAAACTAAACACATTCAGCTTCAACACACATGAGTTTGTAATAAGTGCACATTCAAAACGTCCCAACACACACAGCTATTGATAATTGATATGGCTGGATTATCTGCATAATGCGAGGTAAACATGCTGCCAGTATCAACCACATCAATTTAACCAATACACATAGCTAATTGATAGCGTTTAATTACTGCCAAAACACTCTCATTTTAATCAATCTTGATATGGCGCTGAAAGTATATGCATATCTATAACATATACAAAAGTCATGCTTTTTTAGAACGATATGGATGTGAATTCCAAGATGCATTTTACCAGTTTTGCATGCGCCAGCATATGGCATGTTCTGGCTGGTCTTTTTTCGTTGAAAACATACATATGTTTCTAACCAGAACCAGCTTTTCCTATAAAGAATAAAGAATGTTCTTGTCTCCTTAATCGTGTTACCATTCGATAAAATTAAGAGCTATATAGATTAAGCTGTTTTTTGCTTAACAAATAATATGTGACAAGAGATAACTGGTTTAGTTTTTCTTCAATATCTCAAACATACATTAATTGAGATATAATACTGATTTTTTTAGACAATATGTAAATTATATTTCAAAATATGTTTTTGCAAAAAAGTAAAAATTGACAAAATGGTCGACAGCAGCCTTTGGCTGTAACCCCTCGATATGATCCAGTTATTTCCCGGATATGTCGAGTTATTTCCCAGCACGTTGTTCCGTCTTCCTTTCCCACTGCAATGCTATAATTGAATGTTGTTGGTTATGCTAATACCTCAGTAGTGAGGTTGATATGATATGTCCGCAGGAAAACCCCAAAGACGAGAAAGGATGACATACTAGATTTATTAGAATACAAAAAATTGTCCAGTTATTTCCTGACTTTGTCCAGTTGTTTCCCAGCGCTTTTTTCTTCTAACAGTACCACTGGTATTAGAGAGGGTTATGCATTAAACTGTCACCTCATTCGTGAAGTTGGCATGAAAGTTGAGCGGGAAATCATCATAGATATATTAACATATTATAAAAATACAAAATACATTCCAACTACTTCCCGGATATGTCCAGTAATTTCCAATCAAATTTCTCCTTCAAATACATGTTAAAAGTTGCTCCAATATTAATTAGAGTATATAAAGCATCGTGATATAGAAATACATCAACACTTATAAAAGAGATGCCATTTTGTCAGATATCATGACGTCGTTTGGTTTTTTAAATGACGTCAGATATGTAACGCGTTCGCGCTTCAAACAATACCAAACTTGGTGCCAGGAGGCATGAGAGATGTTGCATTCGCATTACCTCTCATGAAAAGACTCAATAAAACCGAGTCTGCTACCTTTATCTCATGTTGTGTTCGTTGCTTCCAAGGGGTCCCATTAACGTTACTGACATATTTCAAATCTGAAATGTAATCTATTTAGGTATGTCTGAGCATAGTGTATGCTATATTATGCAAATAATTGGGACTTTATGTTTTACTGTATAAAACACATTGGTTTAGCCCTCATTTGCATAGTTAATAGACTAGTGTTTTACGATGCGTTATTACAATTCCCACAAGCCATGTTATGTGATAAATTTTTTTTATTTTTATAAAGTTGATTGTAAGCTTTGTGCTTTATTCCCCTCTTTTTTTTAAAGTGATATAAAGTATAAATCTATCATGTTAGGGATTTGATTAGATTTATGTACTTGTAATACGTGGAAACAATTATAATACCTTTAAGGTAATATGGGAGTCATTAATTTGTCACGTCAGATTAAAGGATCAAAAGCTCATTGTTATTGTTAAATTTAGTACCGTACCATCAACAACTTTGTCAATAAGTCTTTACAAGACTCGCTAATTGAAAAGGTGACCCATTAAGAAATATGTAAAACCTTTTTAGCAAATGTCCCCTGTGGCAATAGTTATTTAATTAAACACTGGGCACTGATACCTTTTAATTTTACGACTCTCGTATGTGTGAATCCGTGATTACGGTTTTACGACTTTTATATCTTGTTAGCGAAAGTGAAATCTGTCCTAAAGGGTCGTAAATTACAAAGAGTCCTTATCTATATGTTTGTCCAATTTGCAGTAAAATCATTTTTATGTTATAGCAGCCTTGATAATATCCAGAGACAAAGTTTCCATTAATGGGGATTTTCAGAAGATATCTCGAAGCAAAACTGGTTCGTCCCCGAGGTTACGTTTCAAAATGTTTGTTACAGAATTCGTGAGAGTTTTATATTCGTAGGCGGACACATCGTCTGGTGTTATGTATGATTGTTTAACTGTTTCTTATCTGTTAAATTCCTTTGGCACGTGCAAAATGCTCATTTATAAACTGGCGAAAGATTGAATATGTTTATATATATATTGGACAATAAAGAGATAATTAGCAATTTAAAATATTTCATATTATATATTGATTTGTTTGGAATCAAATATAAGATTTTTTTCTTTTATTTCAAACAGTGAGTTTTTGTCGATCACGATTTAACACATATATATACATGACTATGGTTGTCAATATCCTTCAATTCTATATTCAGATTTCTACTTCAGCTTAAGCTTTATAAAATAGTTACTTAATAAACAAGTACATGTTTACAGCTTTATTGTTAAAGTATCTCATATAAATTACATAGAGGATACTTGTTGTTTTGGATTGAATAACACATTTTATTTCATCGAGAAGTATGAAAACTTTATATTTTCACGAATGTGAAGCATGAGTGAAAATACTAAAGTCTGCCCACTTCGAGATGAAATAAAATTTGTTATTTACGACAAAACAACAATTTTTCTTCTGTTTTATGCTTTATAATCAAAGTGTATTACAGTATGCAGAAAAATAACTGAAAACTTGGCTTAGTATGATATAATTGCTGTTTTTAATGCCCCATAACTTCTAAACTATCTAACCGATTTCAATAATCTACGACTCATTTTCTTAGTAAAGTCCATTCCAATGATAAAACTTTATAGCAACTTTCGGAAAAAAGTAGTTTTTGAAAAAAATGACCAACTGACATATGTTATTGTAAATGACAACAATTCTGAAATACTTGACCAGTTTTGAAAACTATAGCTCATTTTCTTAGTTAGACAATTTATAGTCGAATGATATATACTACACAGTTATTTTCTAAACAAATAAAAAAAAGTTTTTCATATTGAAAGAAAATGTAGTTCCGGCAGTGAAAATAAAACTATATTTCACACGTATGAAATACCACTTTTATTTAATTGCTAAAATCGACTAGCATAAAATCAAATATGTTATTGCCATTTTCTTTTTAAGTCGATACTTAGGACGATACGTTTAGTATTAGTTTAAAGGGACACTGTCCGTAAGTAAGCAGATATTGAGCATAACCAAATAACTGGCTGACTTTTATTCAGTGAAATGTATACATGAAAACATGAGGATAGACCCTAAGAAGTATGTAGGAATACATTCGTGAGTTAGAAAAAAAAGAAGTTTTAATTATTATATGTAAATAAAGTGGGACCCACAATATTTACCTTTTCTGCGATAACGTGACTTCCATTAGCGCATTAGGTTTTCACCACAGTATGTATTGCGAAATATGTATAGCCCGCAAAGCTCAGACGGGAGCGTGGTCGACCACTTTACGCTCACGCACACTATTATTACGGCGTGTGTAATTTTAGTTTGGGCTGCGAGTTCAAACGCACAAAGCGGATTTACTTTTTTTTGTACCGCGATTGAATTCCGTTAAACAATCTTGCTTTTAATTAGTAAATATTCAATAATGTTTAGTGTGTAGTGTTTGCGAACATAATTATTGTGTGTTTTATAAGCTAAAAGTTACGGACAGTGTCCCTTTAAATACATTAACCAATCATGGTTATCTCCGTTTTCCCGAGTGGTCTAGTGGTTAGGATTCCACGCTCTCACCGTGGCGGCCGGGGTTCGATTCCCCGTTCGGGAAGATATTTTTTCCCCAAAAGTGTAACCTTTATTTATTATATTTATACGACGAATGCGCAGCCTGCATGGAAATGTATGATTTGATCACTGCGAGATGAAGTGCATATAATATAATATATTTGTTGTTTGTTTATACAGCTGTATACACCACTTATGAGAGTCTGGGACAACATTATATACATGCAATTTTGATTTTTAAATGAACACGTTGTAATACATAAGTGTAATTACTAAGGCTATATATATATATATATCAATGACGAATGCGAATTCCGTTAAATTGTATATAAAATAAACGCCATGAAGAAGGTTGGAAAAACAACCGAAAGCTTGCGCCAAAATAAAATAGATTTTATTATATATATACATATATAATATATACGCATATTTTATCGCTACGCTACAATACACATATGACTGTATTGCTTTAAAGAAGAGTTAATGTATTAATATAACAACTAAACATAGGTTTCATCAGGATCCGTGTATATGAGTCCCTGGTTTCATTAACAAAATGTACGAAGGTTGTTAATGGATATGGAAAGGGAAACATTCCTGTTTCAACGGTTCATTTAAAACATTATGAAGAGAAATGAAATAAATGCATTAACAATACAAATACAATTAACATTCAAACAAAATAACACATAAAACATCAGATATGCCTGGACTGATTGCACATTGTTTTGTTAAAACGGAAAAAGGCATGTTGAAAAATGTATACATTTAATTCACATTTTATAATTATTGAAAACATGTTAATAGTTAAATATATAAATACATTAACTTCCGATCATCTACGTAGGAAAGTGCACGGAATTTGCTTTCTTTAAAAGTATTATTTTTTCATTAAGGTTGAAAATCTAAAAAAATATTGATAACGTTAAATGCATATTTTCTTTTACAACAACAACAACAACAACAACAACAACAACAACAACAACAAAAACATCAACAACAACATATGTCATTATAAAACTCACAATCAATTAAAAGTGAGTTTCATATTCAGCGGCAGCTTTATTACAGTATTGACAGATTCGGTCATTTAAAGGAATTGCATATATCTGGTAGTTGTTGTCAAGAATCGTGTATATAACACTATTTTGATTTCTAATTAATTTAAGCTTAGTCGAGCGTATTGAAGAATGGTTCTAACTAAAGGAACCTTCTGTAAATAAAGTCGCTTAATTTAATTAATTAAAAAATGTTGTAATTGCACCAAAGTATTCTTTTTAAAATATGCAACAATTGGCATAGAGCCAATTAAATAAATGACCACATACAGAAAAAAACACGTTTAAACACATGAACACGTCGATATATCTGTATCATATAATCCATATCTGTATTATACACAATGTAAATATGGAAGGTAAACATGTCGATATATATGTATAATACATATGTCGATCTATATGCCACACAATGCAAGTCTGGAAGGTAAACATGTCGATATATAGATCACACAATCCATATCTGTATGATACATATGTCGATCTATATGCCACACAGTACAACCCTGGAAGGTAAACATGTCGATATATAGATCATACAATCCATATCTGTATGATACATATGTCGATCTATATGCCACACAGTACAACCCTGGAAGGTAAACATGTCGATATATATATCATACAATCCATATCTGTATGATACATATGTCGATATATAAGCCACGAACTGCATATATATTTGATAAACATGTTGCTATATATGCCATATGATGCATAACTTTACGATAAACATGTCGGTCTATGTTCCACACAATACATATCTGCATGATAAACATGTCAATATATATGCCAAACACTGAATATCTGTATGTGAACATTTACCAAAGGATGTGTTCCTCCGACGTGTAGAGTTATATTGTGCCTAGAAAAAATGTCTTCCTTCCTTTTTAATATAAACATTTGGTAATTTGTTATCATTTTTGAACTTGAATTCATCCGACTGAATGTATAGAAGTAGAAGTGTTAGTTGTGTAACAGTATGGGTAGTAGCAATACTACTACTACTACTACTACCGCTGCGGCTGCTGCTACTACTACTACTGCGGCTGCTGCTGCCGCCGCTACTACTACTTCTACTACTACTACTTCTACTACTACTACTACTACTACTATTACTACTACTACTAATCTTTAATTAATGAGAGAACACATTGGAAACAATGCAGTCTGCCACGAGGCCTTATACAATATTTACTTTAACAAAGGATATGCATTTAGGATGATTTGTGATATATGGATATTTGAAACATTCTGTTCATTGTATGAATTTCTTCTATCGTATAAATGATAAAGAACTCTGTATACACGTATGATACACATGATACCACTGTCGGTTATATACCACACACTTCTGCATAATAAAATAATAAACATGTACATCTATACAGTTTTAATCTAATTTATCTAACACTAACCATAACCTCTAAACTGTTTTTATTTTCACACCCCATTTAGACCTGATTTATTATAGAGTATTTTTTACAACCTGTTAAAGTCGGCTTCGGCCTTTATCAAAGATATCTTGAAGAGTATTAAAAGCATTTTTAAGACTTTCATAACTTTAGGGGCATTAAAATTCTTAATGCCCCTACGCTAAAGTGCCTCAAGGGATATATTCACTTTAAACGACGCGAATTGTGACTTTTGACACCTTTGAACAGTTTGTTGCAAGGTACCGATTGTAATGCATAGTCTCTAATTTCATTGGGCTTTATATCTATACCTAGTAATCGACTTGAATTTTATAGTTTTATTTTGGGTTCTGATTTGGCATAGATGGTGGTCCGGCTATTAACGCTTAGTAAATTCAGTTTAATTTGATTCAATTCAAAATATAAATAATTGAATTAATATTTTAATTTGGTACACACTATGTCACACTGACTTGATGCACGTGCCAAATGACTATTTAAGTTGATCTCATTAACGGGAGTTGCTGACGATGCTATTGGGACACACACTGTTTTCTCCTGAGCATGATTAAATTATGAAGAAATACATTAAAAGACACATTTGATGCATTAACCTTATTAAATTAAGAGGGTGCCTTGTGCAATGGTGCCATGTGCAATCACAGACAAGAGAGTTAAGTCCCTGGTATTGCTAAAGATTGACGTTTAGCATGTTTAGCGACATTGGTTGATGCGTTTTTATGTCATCTTAGATGGCTAGGGCCTCATGTCACTATGCTCAGGGAAGATCGGCTGTCGCTTTTGTTTTAGATGTATTTTATTTCTAATAATTTTACCAAAAATAAATAAAATATACATAATACAAAATGTGAAAAACGATTGGAAAGAAAGCATTTGTTTATAGAGTTCATTTTCTTGCTTTATGTTCACCCAAATTTGTTTTGAAACCCTAGAGTGAAAGATAAACCCGTTGAAGGTCCGATATTAAATTTAAAACTAAATATTTTTGTAAAGGGAAATAATTCTAATCAACATCTAAATTGTTAAACTTATTTATTGATTTATTTTAAATATTATTATTATTGTATACACAATCCATGGCATGTATCAATATCTATATCACTTATTAATGTTGACTAAGGCTAGTTATGTTTACTTTAGAGAACACATTGCAGTTAAATGACATTTTTAATCTTTTGCAAAACTAGCGGAACGCCGCTAAATTTACCAAAGCTGGAATCATTAAACACAATTGTATAGGAAAAACGATTGTGTTAAACATCGAGATTGCCGTGTGTTCCTTTAATGCCCGACTAACGAGTCGTTCTGATACTTGAAATGCAGTGGTTTCCCTGTTTTAAGATAAAGTAAATAAGTAAAATAAAACAAACAAAAAATCCCATAGTTTAACTTATGAATAAATTAGCAGTTGTATACTATTGAATAAGGTTTTAAAGGTAGTGGTAGATTTTGTTATAATTATATAGTTCATTTTGTCTTTGAAATATACGAGTATATGTATTACCAAATTTAATTTTACCATTACCCATCCGCCATTTAAGTTTAACTTATTCACCAAATGACACACCAGCTTGCTCCAGTTTACATATGCTAATTGTGTAAAGCAACTTGCTTACATTTATGTTGATATTTTCTTTAATCATAATTAGAAATATTTTGCATCATACATAATGTTACCTTTATGTAAGCGTGTTCGTAACTCTTTTCATCACAGAGAACAAAATGGTTACTCTTATTTTTTCACTTGGCTGTACTATATTATCTGTAACGTACCGCACACATTGAAAACTGTAAAACGCACATGAAATCAAATATATAAATAACATGAAATGCATCTATAGCATGGATGAAATGAAACTGTTTTATTAGATTTTCATAGGTGAGTTTGTTTTCTTTCACGTAGAAAGAAAACTCATAATAACAAAATAGTGTTAAGCAACCCTGAAACACATTAACAGACTGTGACGTTGAGATATGAGCTGACAATTTATTCACGGCGTCAATATCAACTGCTGAGAAAAGTCAGCAATGTACATAATCTTGGTTTAACATTATTCACACATTGTATATAAAAAATAAAAAGGGTACATCAGTCTTTTTGTAGAAAATCTAAAACTTTAAAAGCGTCCCAATTCATAATACAAACGTTATATCCATCAAAACATGCTGGAAGCACCATATTCTTCAGGTCTAAAATTTGAATTCATCAAATATGTTCAAGGAAATCAGGCTTACTATGCTTGAATTAACCCTGGTACGTAACCTAGGATAGCACATATTACTGTAAAACATACATTTCTTTGCAAATAAGGAAGGATGTTTAGCCTCATTCATTATGTTTTGTCTATTTACAATTGCAAATATCAGTATTTACCAGTTTAAAGTCGGCACCATCGACTCCAACGTAAAGCCTGATGTACTCCCTTTAAATCCAGACTTTACTTATTCTAACCCATAACGACGATGTTCCAGACTTTAAGTCGCGTTTATAAGCCTATGCTCTTACCTCCAGATTCCAACTGATTTTGGAATCATTTTCCCATTAGTTTGGTTTGTTTACTTTTTAACGTGTGTATGTTATGCAAACAATTACATTGTAAAATGACTGTGTTGATATATATAAGTATTAAATTGATCCACCCTCTCTCTCTCTCTCTCTTCTCTCTCTCTCTCTCTATATATATATATATATATTTATTTATTTATAAGACGTCCATAAACTCCATGGACTGTTTTACTTTACTCATAGGCAGCCTTTAATGAATATATTACGTAACCTATTGAAATATTAAACTCTGTTGTATGTTATGCAAACAATTGCATTGTAAAATGACTGTGTTGATATATATAAGTATTAAATTGATCCACCCTCTCTCTCTCTCTCTCTCTCTCTCTCTCTCTCTCTCTCTATATATATATATATATATATTTATTTATAAGACGTCCATAAACTCCATGGACTGTTTTACTTTACTCATAGGCAGCCTTTAATGAATATATTACGTAACCTATTGAAATATTAAACTCTAGAAGAGGCTATTGTTGTGTTTACCCATTCGCTGCAGCTCAATTTGTATAAACACAAACAAAGTCAACCAAAAGACGAAGAGAAACAAACAATACTTACACAGATGAATAAAAGGCAAGATATGACATCATAAACATGGCTACCATCTTGAAACGGTCAGTGGCAAAAAAGGCCGCTGGGGTTAAAACAGGTTCATATGGTACACACGCTTTTCCTATTATCATCCCAATAATACGGGACAATGTGCATGAAGATATCACCGCCGGGTTATATTTTCAACAACAACACATAATTAAGTATGTTTCAATTTACTTTCCACTGTTTTACATTATTTCCAACAAATGAAGTTTTGTCCGGATTTAAATTTGCCGCCCTTAAACCACGTTTTGCTTTCTTGACTAGATTTTACAAAAATCTAACTTCTGTTTTTTGACAGCCTGTTGTCTCAGACTTCATGATTTAATTAAGATATTAATGGTTTTAAGTGATTTATGCCTTTTCTAGGCTTTTGTCCTTTTATATTGATATATACATGATCATTTGTGTTCTTTATACTATAGGGAAAGATTGATGCACCCTAGAACCTGGTTTAAACTCCCAGCGGCCTTTTTGACACTGACCGTTCCTAGGCGGTAGGCCTATTGTCAGCTCATTTGTGTTTGTGATGCCATATGCCTGACTTCTAATTAACCTGATAATTATTGTTTGTTTTAATGCGTGTTTTTGGTTGACTGTGTTCCGTGAAAGCTGTATTTCCTGTTCGACTTGTGTACCTACTTGAATATTAGAAAACAACGACATAATAATCAAACTAGCAAATGGACACTGCATACATAAACAAAAAGACATTATACCCGAACTTAAAAATAGAGATTGCATACAGAAACAAAACGACATCTTAAATAAATAAATAATAAATAAAGTAACTAAAATATGGACACTGCAAACATCAACAGATCAGCATAATACCCGAACTAGAATACGCACACTGCATATATGAAAAAACGACATTACGTGATTTCAATTTTAGTAAGGAATAAAGGCATATGACGTCACAAACACAAAAAAAGGTTGACAATAGGGCTACCGCCTTGGAACGGTCATTGGCCTAGACAGCCACAAAGAAGGTACTCATTGACTTGGCAGAAGCCAGAGCAATACGAGAATAAACCATTGAGGGTACGGCAAGACAAGATTGCAGACATTTTGGGCTTTAGGTAGACGTCATCATAGGGTCCACAACCTGTCCGGTCATCGCACAATTAAAGAGGAAAGCATAGTGGCGAACTGTAAATGGGTCCACCACCAATCATGCAGTGTGTTGAAAAACGATAGGGTCATAACCTCTTTTGATAAACCTTTCAACAATTTTAACAAAGATAGTATGCAAGCGATCATGACCAAGGATCTTACACAGTTTTTAAATCATGTCACCATAGAAGTCAGGTTGTGATAGTCCTTGTCGCAGAAGAGTTTTTAATTAATTGTATATCAAGGTTACGATAATAAAACTTTGCAAAGGTTTACAAAGTTTAAGGTAACAGTAGCCTTGATGGAGTAACTTTTTAGTTATACAAAGATTACGAATATTAAAGTCCTCAACTCAAATACAATCTCTAGAAAAACGAAACAAATTGAGACATACAGACCCCAAAAGAAGTTGCTAGGGGAACATCCCAATCTAAAGAGGAAAATTAACAAAATCAAAATTAAAACCATCTCTCTTGTCATAGATTTTGCTAATTATTTCACCATTTTCAATAGAGAGATGTAAATCGAGAAAAGAAGCGTTAGTATCAGAAATATTAGTTTTGTTAAGTTGAAGTTCTGTAGGATATATTTTATTAACCATAGTAGAAAAGAAAGGGTTGCCAATGTTCAATATGTCATCCAGATACCGAGAGGTGTCGTTTAAGGCTTCAATAACATCTGCCTGGGTATCAGGTGAAAGACTCAACATGAAAGTTGCAGATATGAAAAAAACACGATATAATAGCGTAACTAAAATCTGGAAACGTCACAAATGACATAATAATGTAGATACAATATAAACTACGATTAGCGATAATAAACAGGACTTAAGTTTGCCCATCATGGGGAGGTGAAACCGTTACCATCTGACATCAAACCCATGTGTAACGAAAAACACAGCAGTAAACAAATTACTGATTGTTCGGGGCGCCAAATGTTTTTTCAGCATTAACATGAGCAATGTTAAAAAACATAAGCAACTATGTATCATTAGATTTGGAATTTTTAGTGGTAAATAAAAATACTTTAGTTTTGAAAATCAGCTGAGAAATAAATATTTTACAGCCAAATTACTTTTTTGATGGGGCTTTTCCCATGTTATCTCCTTGATGCTGGGACAACATTCACTTTATTAAAGTATAGCAGTTGAATTTTTCCAGAATTTTTTTTTTCTTTTTAAATAATTGGCTGAAACAAGCACCTGAACATTATTTTAGTGAACGTCAAAGACGATATCTTCATGAGGAATGAAAAAAAGACGATTTTATCACAATATTATTTAAGAATGTTGTTGTGCATGTAATTTAACAAAACCAATGAGTTAAATCCTGGCGGGGGTATATATTTCTCAAATTATTCAACAAACCAAGTCTCAATGAGCCAGAGCATAGGCATACCAAAAATGTGTCAATAAACAGTAGTTCCATACCTTACAAAATATTATCGAATAGGAATACAAGTAATTCACAAACTTCTTGGCAAGTCCACATAGTATAATTGTCTAAACGAAATGAATACAAGTAATTCACAAACTTCTTGGCAAGTCCACATAGTATAATTGTCTAAACGAAATGAATACAAGTAATTCACAAACGTCTTGGCAAGTCCACATAGTATAATTGTCTAAACGAAATGAATACAAGTAGAGAATAGCATGCATACGTATTAGCAAAAGTTGTATCCACTAATGTGGCTAAAAGTTATTTAAAACACATCTGACAAAAGAAAACTTTCAAAAGGTGTAGGGTTTATACAGATATAAATAAAAGCGTACGTAATGAATGTCAAGTATATTTATATATAGTATATATTTGCCATTTAATATGAATAATATTAAGCGACGCCAATAACATTAATAAAATAACCGGTTATATTTCTTCCGACCTAATTGGCAAAATATTTCCAAAACTGTTGAGTTTTTTTTTTGCCAAATAGACTTAAGGTTAAAATGTCATGGAATAAGGAAGATGAATTATACGAGCACTTGTATTCTTTGCTGTTTTGTCATAATCACAGAAAAAAAGATGTAGAGCTCTAACTTTTTCTATAAACTTCAAGCCTATACCAGGACACGAAATCGGTTATCGTGATTGTGGCTGAACAAATATGTGTGTCTTATATTTTGCATGTTTATTGGCTCTTATTTATGTATTGATAGTCCGCACGGGAAGCTTTGGATTAACTGTTGGTTCTTTCGAATATATAACAGTCATGCGGCTAAAAACTCCAAGGTGCCCTATTTTGATATTATGCAGACCATTTAATTTGTCAAATTTTCATACAATTGCTATACATTATGCCACTGGTTTGTGTTTAAAAAACTAATCAGACCACCCTGATTTTCTACACATTTGTTGTTTTATTATTACTTTTGCCTTCTTGTTTGTCTGTTTGCGTGTTTGTTTCTGTGTTTTGTGGTTGACTGTCTTCCTTGAATGCTACTTTCCCTGTCCGATCTTTTTATATTTCTTTACACACATTGCAATTATATTTCTTTACACACATTGCATTTTCTGTGTTATAGAGTAATGAAGAACTGTTGGGTTACTTTAGAACAATCCTTTCAATTAATTGACCGCGGTGATATATTAGGTTTCATTAACAAAAGTAACGTAAAACAAAGAAAGGAAAATAGTTTCTATCAATCAGTTTTATATAAGTTAATACATATTTTATGTTATAACGATCAACGTCGTGGACGAATATAGTGTTTTGATCAAGGTTATTTATATAAGAATGAAAGTACAGATATGGCGGAACTTCTTCTTAGTGAATCAATATTTCTGCAAACGCAGATTATTATGACAATAAAAATATAACGGCAATTTTATTGTCCGTTTTAAAAGCGTCTTGTGTTTATATTGGCCAGAGCTGTTTCAATCGTGCTTACTTCCTGACAATATTAAACTGCAACATCAAACGTTTCTTATCTTCTTTAATTATCACCAGTTCTCGTTACTCTCCAGTCTTTGGAGAGATGTAAAGAGGCTACGCCGAGCCGAATCACTCAGACGCGCTCTTGAATCGCAAGAGTGTAAACAAATTGCGGCGATAAGATAACTTCTTGTAGCATTACTACCATTTGATGCATGTGGATGGGCCAAAAAATGGCACATACGTAGCAAAGTGCGCTTTAAAATTTCAATGTTTACATAAATAAATAATACCACACATTGTGACAATTGAGAATGAGGTTTTCTAAGCACGCTAATAGCAGCGAAAATAGGTTGTATGACCACCATTCTTTGTCCAACTCACATGCGAATTAATCCGAAAAAAAGACCAACCAGTCAGTATCAAAACGTCACTATATGCTTAATATGGATCTAATGAAAATGAAAACATCGAAGATAATGTGTTAGACATTTGAGTTTTGATTAGCAAGCTAACTGGAACTACCTCGTCGACTTCCGTATCCTGTAAACACTGCTTGACATGGAAGTTGAAGAGGAATTCCGATTGGTTCCGAGGTTCTGCAATTTGTAAATGACTTTAATGGTGATTCTGTATTTATGTCCCAGTGAAGGCATACGTTGTGCTGGGCTGTTTTATAGATAATTATGTTCCTGTGAAGCTAGTCTGTTTCTATAGTTATGATCTTGTGAAGGCATACTTTGTGTTTTTGTACTTCCAATCTGTGAAAGGGGTCAGCTCTGTCTGGACGATTACTGCAATATACAATATAGAACGATTGGATACATCATTTTCATATAGGAATTCGGTAAATGGTCGGGATAATCCACACATATCATACTTTTGTTATAGCAATCATTGTAGCATGGTCACTGCAAAGTCTCTTTGTAATAGCACAGGTGTAAATCGTTTAACTGAAAATAACACCCGTCAGAATAAATGGTGTACTACAACTAGCGGTTATTGGAAGTTAGAGTATGGCAGGGAGCTGAAATGGACATGCTACAGAACAAATAGAGTATGGTTTTATTTCGTTGGTTAATTTAAACACCTCGATGGGCTATGCCCATCTCGATGTTTACATTAACCAAGTCAATGAGACCTTACTCTATCTATAACCCATTTAACGGTCTTAGTGGTTCGATCTTCTCACTTGAAGGTGATGAATATACACTTAGTGAAATGGATATTAATCTTTGTTGTGGTTAACTTTGTGATTGAACTGGGTGGCCACACACCGTCAAAATTGACTAAAGGTCAGGGAACGAAAATAGTTGAAAAATATAAAGCTGTTGGGTTAGTTTTGTGATTATGGTAACCCTTTACATAACCGTAACACATGTCAAAGACAATGAATTAACTTCACCCACCTTAATGCTTAACTGTTAAAATGCAAAGCTATACAGTTATTGTGTGTGTGTTATTTCCGGTTTTGATATTGCTAAGCAGTCTTTATTCATCAAATATCATGTCCATATGACAACTTGCCTTACCACATAGATAAATAATTTAATTGTCTTACGTTAAATACGTTTTAATAGCAAATATGGACATTTATGATTTATTTATTTAAATTGGCGTCTGTGGTGGTCTTTCTAACCTTTTGCATTTTTTTACATGAGTAATCTTTATATATTATGTTAATTAAGAGTAAATGTTGTGCAATTTGAATAATTTAATATCGGCTAAATAATAGTTATTAAACTATCATCTACATAATGAATGAGGTAATTTCACCTTAGTAGTAAGTATACGTATACAATTTATTGAGTGTTTCATTATTCTGTCAAATATAGCCTACACAATAGTAAAAGAAACTATCAAAACAATTCAGATTATTAAATAGAAAACTGTGTTGTGGAGGGGTAGGTGGGTGGGGTGTGGATGAAGTGGGAGTGCAAGGGATAACACAATATTGATTTCGTAAATTATGAAAATTAAATGTTAAATATATATCATTTATAAATTACCGTTAGTAAACAATGCCTAAATTAATATGGTTATTTTCTTCCTGTGAGAATATCAGGACAAGTACTATTACATTTATATTACTTCTTCACCTTATACAAAATTGCCATTTCCCTGAAGTTTCCATTATTTTCAATGTAAAATAAAACACATACGATATATAAGGAACTTTTAATTGGTCTGGGTTCAATTATTCAACCGTCGATTGGCATCTTGAGCAAACTAATCAAGAAACATTTCAGCTATAAATTACAAATGTACGATAAACGAAAACTGCATCACATTGATATTTACAAAACATGTGTAAATTATTATTCAAACCAACAATGTAACTATCAGATGTAATTTTGATTTATACAGCTGGAGAAGTCTGTCTATCTTTCTGATTTGTAGCTAAGAAATAATGTTGTTTTTGTGAAAACGTGACGTACTGTAATGGCATTTCTGCCTGATCGAGGTCAAATAGTGAAACAAAGTTAAATTATTTATTCATAAAATAGTACTTGCTTGTGGCTTCCTAGGGTTTTATTTTATTATATTCATATTTACATGGTCATTTATGTGTTATACTTATATTGTGTATTAATGCTGCATTGTTTGTTAGAGAATATAACCTGGCGGGGATATTTTTATTTACACTGTTCCGTTTTATTGGGATGGCAGTAGGGTAAGTGAGGTTTGGTGCACCATAGAACGTGGTTTAAACCCATAGCGGCCATTTGTGCCACTTTGTCAACAGTTTTACGTTTGTTTTGTCGTGTCTTGCCTTTTAGTCATCTTTAAATGTGTTGTTTGTTTCCGTGCGTTCTTTTGGTTGACTGAGGTCCTTGAATGCTGCATTTCCTGCACACTACTGGTCACATTTACTTAACCGATTAGGCCAATATTAAATTCATCTACCACTTACCTATTTTATAATAGAGACTGTAGCCTTCATAAAACTCACAGAACTCATTCAAAAACACGCATTTAAAAAACAACAACACACAAAAAGTAGTAAACACCACAAACATATAAATGGTCGATAACATATCATTATAACAGGCAAATAAACATTTAAATGGTCGATTACATAACATTATAACAGGCAAACAAACATTTAAATGGTCGATAACATAACATTATATCAGGCAAACACACATTTAAATGGTCAATAACCTAACATTATAACGGGCAAACAAACATAACATGGTCGATAACATAACATTATAACGGGCAAACAAACATTTCAATGGTCGATAACATAACATTATAACAGGCAAACAAACATTTAAATCGGGCAAACAAACATTTAAATGGTCGATAACATAACATTATAACAGGCAAACAAACATAAAACGGTCGATAACATAACATTATAACAGGCAAACAAACATTTAGATGGTCGATAACATAACATTATAACGGGCAAACAAACATTTAAATGATCGATAACATAACATTATAACGGGCAAACAAACATTTAGATGGTCGATAACTTAACATTATAACGGGCAAACAAACATTCAAATGGTCGATAACATAACATTATAACGGGCAAACAAACATTTAAATGGTCGATAACATAACATTATAACAGGCAAACAAACATTTAAATGGTCGATAACATTACATTATAACAGTCAAACAAACATTTAAACAAGGCTATAGGGAGCACCAAACCTCGTTCTTACACTATGGCCCTCCCAATTAACATGTCGCCACCATTTTAACCAATCAAACCAATAATATTACTACGACAAACAATAGCACGTGCAACAGTATAATAAAGCACGTGCCACTGTATTATAATATAACCTATTGTCAATATACTCCCACATCAAAAATAGGGCGGAGATATTTAAGTACTGGCGAGATGTTAATTAAAGGATAAATCCTGGCGAGTATTTCTCTCTTTACGCCCGTCCTGCTTCAAACTAGACAGCGTTAAGTAATAGATAGAGTATGGTCTCATTGACTTGGGTGATTTAAACATCGAGATAGGCCCATCGTATTTTTCTAAGTTAATTAATGAGATAAAACCAGACATTATTTGTTTTGTAGCATGTCCATTCCATCTGTCTGCCATACTATAACTTCCAATATCTCGTAGTTATGTACACCAGTTATTCTGCAGGTGTTGTTTTCAAGTAATAGATAGAGTATGGTCTCGTCAAGTTGGTTGGTTTAAATTAACCAACGAGATGAGAGCATACCCTATTTGTTTTGTAGCATGTCAATTTAATGTCCATTTCATGTACTGCCATGCTTTAACTTTCAATAACTGGTAGTTAGAGTACACCATTTATGACAGGTGTTATTTTCAATTAAACGATTTACGCCTGAACAAATACAAAGGGAATGTAGGTGACCATGCTACAAGTAAGTGATTACACATGTGCAAAAGGAAAGAAAAAGCAGCGACCATGCTACAGTAGTCAGTATAAGTAAACACAAAGAGAATCAAGTATTTATGAATTTATGAAGAATGACAACAACAACAACATAGAACTTTTGACTTGGCAGAATCCAGCGCAACAAAATAATGAAACCTTTAAAGCTACAGAGTCCCTATATCATAGATTTCTTCTTTGTAGGCGTGTCTTTATTTGTAACTTCATGTTCACCAGCTCATGTCGAAATCGGGTATTTAAGCGAGCAAATATAGTGAAGGAAATCATATACTGTATGTACATCGGCCAGTGCACATCGTACCTATACACAGGTAACAGTAATTTTTACAAAAAAAAGAAGTTAGCTTCTTTCGGGGCTCGAACGCACGACCTTCTGATTTCAAGTCCTGTGCTCTATCCACTGAACTACAACGCTACTTGAGAAAATAGTATACTAACTACCATATATTATGAGGCAAAATAACTTAACATATTTTAACGCAACTAAAAATGGATCAATAAATATGCAGTCCATATTTTCGCACGTGTAATTTAACATTGCCTTTATCTTATCAATATGAAACTAATACTTAGCCTCAAATCAACCATATCTCGACTTGTTATTTAGCGCTTGATGAGTTTGTGTTCGCGCTCTTGTTAGTATGTAATGCCTATTTAGTGTTAAAAACGCTACAAAATACCAATAAAGAGCAGTGGTCTAGAGGTTCAGCGTACATCTTTCAAATACTTACAAGTGCAAGGCTGTGGTTCAAATCCCGTTCCGGGCATCTATTTTTTTATCACATATATTCTGGAGCCGTTTATTTATCGATGTTACCTGTACGGAGGCTAAATAAAAATGTGAAATTTTACGTATCGTTTTCTCCTTTTATACCGACTTTTGGGGTGTTGGTCGATTTGAAACTACTTCACATGTCACTCATTCATATTCATGAGTTATTACCAGTTAAAATAGGGACTGTACAGCTTTAAGGGCACGACAAAACATGGTTGAAGATAAACATTAAAAGCTACCATTCCTTTCAGGATTTGTAGGGTCTACACTATGCCTGGTCATCGCACAATCAAAGAAGAAAGCACAGTGGTGAATTATAAATAGGTCAACCACTAAACATGCAGCGATAAACTGTTTAATACGTTGATAACGATTTTTGCCAAGGATCTTACGAAGTTTGTAAATCACGCCACAATAGAAGTCAGGTTGTGATATTTGTTGTCGCTGAATAGTTCTTAAATTAGTTTTATATTTTAAAAG
Source organism: Cyrtodaria siliqua (assembly GCA_037043455.1). Classification (NCBI taxonomy): domain Eukaryota; kingdom Metazoa; phylum Mollusca; class Bivalvia; order Adapedonta; family Hiatellidae; genus Cyrtodaria; species Cyrtodaria siliqua. The sequence goes on along the minus strand of JAWPHD010006125.1, from coordinate 120,365 downwards.
ACGATAGATACCATGAGGTGTTATTGAATGCCTAGATAACGTCTTCCTAGTATCTGGTGAAATGCTGAATATGAAATCTCTTTCACAGCAATACAAACATAAATCTGCGTCAAGAGATGCACAGTTCGTACCCATTGGGATACCGAGAATTTGTGTATAAGCAGTAGTTCATAATATTGTACCTTTTTTTACAGAAAAAATCTAACATTTTAAAAATGTTTCAACTCATGATACAAACGCAATTGTAATCAAAATTTGATGTTAGCTGTTAGAAGTTGTCCGGGTCTAAAATGTTAATTCATCATCTATTTTGAATGGTATAGGACATTGGCCCTGTATGAAAACAATCGGCATATTGGCTGGTCATTGAATATATTAGACTTCGGAATATCGGAAGTATTTAGAAATTACCGAGATTAGAAATGTGTAAACAATATCATTTTCGGCTCATTAATTATGTTAATTATTGACCCTTTAGAATAAAACATATCAATATTTGTCAATTCTACGTCGATTTCTTAGACTCCCGTGAACAGCATGATGTTTCCAATTTAAAGACAGCTACGAGCAAGCAAACAAAACGTCAACATTTAAAACGGAAATATGCTTACAACAGAAATGATAACGACTTCCAAATGGAATCTTTAAAAAAACACGCTATATAACGGCAAAATTACACTACACAAGCCTTATACCCGTGATTGAACATGTGTAAAATGAATTATGAGTTGGTGTGGATAGTTATACACCTCGTCGTCAGTAGGTTTATAAACGGTGTACATATTTTGTAAAATGTGGCTATTGTTGGCGGGATAGCTACTTTAAATGGCGATTATGAAATCAAACGATAGAGCAAACATGTATAGACAAGTGTTTAAAAAAGAGAGGATTTCAATGTTTACATGTTTAATTATTCCCACTTAGTCTGGGATGTTTCCAGAGTAAATTATTACGGCTAAATTGTTCTCAAATTATTCATTTTCTAGAGATTGTAGTCGAGTTGATGACATTAATACTCGTAACCTTTGTAGAACTTAAAATATACTTCATCAGGGTACAGTTACCATAATCTTCGAAAAACCTTTGCAGAATGTTGTTATCGTAAACCTGAAATTACGGGGTCCCGCCTTAATTCCATTAAGCGATGGGAAAGCTTATATTAGCAGTATATTATAACGGATATTTCGACAATAAAATATTTTTAAAAACATTTTTTACTGAACAAAATGCGATAACCTGTTTAAAATTACCTATTAAATTTTACAGTATGCAAACCTTTTAAGCCGAAATTAAGGTTTTATTTCATACCGCAACCAACCCCGTTTTCGCTTCTTGAAGAAGGGGTTGGTTGGTTTATGAAAGTTAATACTCAGACCATGTAATGTCTACTTTTAAAATATGAAATTAATTTAAAAACTCTATTGCGACAAGAACTGTCACAATCTGACTTCTATATTGACGTGTTTACTAATTTCGAAAGATCCTTGGTCATGATCATGTTTATACGGTCTTTCATAAACTTGTCAGATAGTTTATCAAAAGAGGTTATGACCATTATTATTTCACAACGCACTGTTTGTTTTATGATTGAGCCATTTACAAGTCACCAGGTTTGATTGTGCGATGACCCGACATATTGTGGACCCTGTGATCGCTGTTACCATTTTTCTCTTTTAAATCCTGAAAGGAAAGGTAAGATGTAATGTTTGTCTTCAATCGTGTCTTGCCGTACCCTATATCGTTTATTTTCTTGTCGCTCTGGTTTCTGCCAAATCACTGCGTACTTTCTTTGTGGCTTTTTAGGCTTTTTTATGTTCATATATATGTGATCATCTTTGTGTTATATTTATATTTCCTATTAATGGTGTCTATTTGTTTTAGAGGGTATAGGATGGCGGTATTTCTTTATTTACATTGTCCCGCTTATCTAGAAGGATAAACATATCGGACAGGGAAACAATCAACCACAAAACACAAAAACAAACACGGTGACAATAGGGTAAGTGTGAGGTTGGTGCCATCCAGAACCTGTTTAAACCTCCAGAAGCCGTTTTGCCACAGAACGTTTCAAGACGGTACTCCTATTGTCTGTATGGTGTCGTACACATTGCTTGTATTTGTATCTCTAATTGATGTTTGTTTTAATTGCGTGTATTTGGTTGACTGTGCTCAGTGAATTCTATATCTCCTGCTCGACTTTTATGCACATCTTTATCAATATTATCACCGAACTTAACAATTTATGCAGCGTATGGAAATTATGCAATAACACTTAACAAGATATGCAACAAACTAATATACGTCGCTTAACATTGAAGATAACGAAATATAAAATTCAAATGACATAGCTAGCGTTTTCTATTTATTGTCGCTTTCGCATCAAATCTAGAAAAAAGACATGCTATAAAAATCGACAAATTTAAGACATTCCATGACAGCAAAATGCTAGACCACACGTCATTTGGTATTGATGAAAAATCGTATAATTAAAAAAGAAAACATATCTATAAAAATGTTGTCCCGCAAGGACAATGTTTAGAAATGACATAACATTTGATAGAAATGAAGAAAAATACATGTGTTTAACCAAAATACAAAACATGTTCATGCGTTACACTCATTGTCATTGTCGATATATGACAGACAAGCGATTAAATAAGGAGACATCCTCAACAATGTCACACATATATAATTGTCAATCAATGGATTTAAACACATTTATTTCTATGGGTGAAAGATTGGGATTTCTCAGTGAAAGAATATTCATAATCTCTAAATAGTAATTAACTCCGAACACAAAAATTAACTAACTGCGACATTGAGCTATGACGTCAATAACGTGTCGGTGACGTCGACGTCAACCGCCGATAACGCTAAATAAAGCAAATAATTCAGGTTAAAATCATACATAATCTGATTAAAAATGTAATAAATAGATTATTTAACTGTTGTGATCGATTACATGGAAATCCTCCGCTCGATGGTAGGCGTGTGTTTTTTCACTCACTCTCTTACGCTCGTTCGTAAAAAGAACCACAGGTCTACCATCTCGTGAAGGATTTCCCTATAATCGATCCCAGCAGTTAAATAATCTCTATATCTTTATGCTGATGATAACACTTTGTACGGTAATGGCGATGATTAAATACTGATACATAAAACGATGCATAATGTTCATCAGTGCATCATTTGTGTTAATGGTTAGTAAAATACATCTTCAACACATGCTATAATCATTACGAGGAGAAACGTTAGTGTCTAAATGAGTCTACCCTTATGTTAATATATATATTTGCATAGTGTGCCAAAATCTGTATCAAACGAAAAGATACGTGCGGTGTGGGGTTATTTACAGACAATAACCCGATATTGTCTAGGTTTTATTGCATACAATATTTGAGTTCTTTTGAATATAAAATAATATTTAACTGTAGAACATATAATAACATTCATAAAAGTACATACAACGTCTACTTCTTGAAACCCTGTTGAGTTCTTTTGGAAACGGCGTAGAAACTGGGACCAAACTTGGCCATGGAGTTGTATGAAAATACCTCAATGCAAGTTCCATCAAAAAAGCATGAAAAGGGAAATTTGGAAATCGTCGAACACGATCAATACAAAACATATTGCAGTCTCGGTTTGATTGAGACTGTTCATGAACGGTAGTGAAAAGTGCTGGCTACCGTTCACCCTCTAGCCCCGGGTTGAGCTGAACTCAATATTTAAAAGGTCAATAGTACAGAAATGTGAGCCATCCCGAAGATGGTATGCATATGGCGGTGAACATGGAACCTTCAATGAGCTATTTTCACACCATTCCATGGCCAGCGGCGTATGGTCCCAGTTTCTAACAAAACGCTTTGCCCTAAACGAGAAAACAATGGGCGAAATAAACTGGGCGAAATAAACAAAATTATATTTAGTTTTGAGCAAAGGTCATGAAACCTGCGTATCACAGGTAACAATCAAAATACTAAATTGAAAAGCAAGCAACATATCCTACGTGTGGTTAAACAATATTCAGAAAGTTTTAAGGAGTAGTGGAACCACCTATTCAAAATGCAAGTAAGAAGCTCAGCGATCTCAAAAGATCGGAATAAATAACAGTTCTGACTGCAAGCAGAGGGATACATTTTACCACCGCCACACTGCACAAGCAACGCTACTGTGATATATAAAAAGTATGAAAAGAGAAATTTGGAAATCGTCGAACACGATAAATACAAAAAAAATTGCAGTCTCGGTTTGATTCTTCGGGATGGCTCAAATTTTCGTAATATTGACCTTTTAAGTATTGAGATATGCTCAACCCGGACTTAGAGGGCGTGAACTGTAGCTAGAATAGAGGGCGTGAACTGTAGCTAGAATAGAGGGCGTGAACTGTAGCTAGAATAGAGGGCGTGAACTGTAGCTAGACTAGAGGGCGTGAACTGTAGCTAGAATAGAGGGCGTGAACTGTAGGAATAGAGGGCTTGAACTGTAGCTAGAATAGAGGGCGTGAACTGTAGCTAGAATAGAGGGCGTAAACTGTAGCTAGAATAGAGGGCGTGAACTGTAGCTAGAATATTTCTCTATCGTTCCTCAACAGTCTCAATCTAACCGAGACTGCAATATCTTTTTTTTATATTTATCGTGTTCGGCGATTTCCAAATTTCTCCTTTTATACTATTTCTTTTGATGAACGTTAAACGACAATTTTATGCTAAAATGGCATTTTCGTATATCTAGAGTTATTTGATCCAGCCTTGTACAATAAAACAATATGGGTCAGTTTTAAGGAATAAGGGTATAATGCGGTTTTGAGGCTAATTTAATTTAACTAATTTAGGTTTTCTTAATACATCGTGTATATGAAATAATTGTAATTAATATACAGAGTTTGATTAAAGTTATACAAGCTGGAGGTTCTTTAGACATCAAAGTGTTAATTTGGAATTTGTGTATTTGAAATTGATCTAAAAAAAACAACACCTTAGAATGCACAGACTGTAAAAAATAAGTATCAATAGGAAATGCAGCCTTCACAGAAAACACGCAAATTTAAAACGACAAACACGAATGGCAATGTTAATAAGGAATAAAGGCATATGACGTCACAAACACAAAAAGGGTTCGGTACGAAATAAGTGAAGCCCTCGGCATAGCCTCGGACTTCATTTTTTCTCAGCCTCATCTGATAAACCGGATAGGATCAGGCAATAACATGATATTCTTTATGAAACAATCATATCGTCTTAACAAGGAACAGATTAATGAATAGACGACGAAAGGAAGAGTAACGGGACTGACAACCTTCCATTTCATAAGCTCTTATGGTACATCGGGTAACTAGAGCTACCAAGTTTAATGAAGACAGAATGCAATACCAGTTAGTGTTTACTGTTAAAAAGGTTGCGTTTCTTTTAAAAATAATTCAAGGGCAATAACGTTTTTGTTTGATTTAATGTAGTAAAGACATGATAAAGGTACTATAGACTTAACATGACAGAATAACATTTGTTTTTATAACTATAGGACCATATCTCCATCGTGTCTCTTAGCTTAGGTTTTCGTATTCGTCAGAGGTTTCATTGATGTGAAAACCCTGAAAAGGTTTGGTAAAGGAAACAACTATTTAGCGTCAAATAACAGTGTTCATGTGATTTTTCTCCGAACAGTCAATTGTTAAGATTAACTTTTATAAAAAATAAAATCATTTATCTCCAAGAAGCATTTAACTAGATTCGTTGGTATATACTTTCAATATGATCATTTTGTTCCACATTTCTGCAAAACAATCAACTAATACATCAAAGTAATAGAAATGCACATTGCCCATCGGTACCAGATTCAAATCAGATATTGTTAAGTTTGTTATATTTAAGAAACGCTTTCGTAATAATGTAAATTCCGGAACTGATGTTTAGGACAAATACAATATGAATACATCTAGGCAGTATAGAAACTCCAGTTGTACATACTTTTGCTTTATGATCTATTAAAATGTGACAATGAAATAAAAGCAACCGCCTCTATAAAAATAAGCATAAAAGTCGAACAGGAAATGCAGCTTTCACAGAACAAAATAAACCCCAACATACGTAAAAAGACATACATGAATAGCAATGTTAATGACGAATAAAGGCATATGACGTCACAAAAAAGGGTTGCCAATAGGGATACCTCCTTGGAACGGTCAGTAGCAAAAAAGGCCGCTGGGGGTTTACACCAGATTCTAGGGTGCACCAAACCTCACACTTACACTACTGTCATCCCAATAGAACGGGACAGTGTAAATAACGAAATCCCCGCCATGAACTATTATCTAACCTACAAGGCAGCATTAGTAGGCAATATATGTAAAACGCAAAGATGCTCGCTCATATATAAATACCAAAAACAAAATAGCATAGAAAGCCACAAAGAAGTTACTCGTTAAAACCCAGTTAAGTTTTGTTTGCCGTTTATTTCATGGAATATCAACAATTGCTAACACAACAGCGACCTTTGCTTATGCTGGACTGTTACACAGGGAATGTCATTGCTAATAGGCAAACATATTATTTCAAATCTAAAAAATACTTGTTTTTAAATTTTATTTTATGCATTTCGTACTTTATACTCTACAATATCTCAAATGAAATAAACATGTTTCTCATATAAGAAAACATTTCTGACCAGAAAGAGTAGCATTTACAGTCAACCAAGAAATATAAAAAGATCGGACAGGGAAAGTAGCATTCAAGGAGAACAGACAACCACAAAACACAGAAACAAACACGCAAACAGACAAACAAGAAGGCAAGAGTAATAATAAATGCAAACGACATCACAAACACAAAAGGGTTGACAATAGGGCTACCGCCTTGGAACGGTAAGTGGCAAAGTAGGCCACTGGGGGGGGGGGGGGGGGGGTTAAACCGGTTCTAGGGTGCACCAAACGTCACACTAACCCTACTGTCATCCCATTAAAACTGGACAGTGAAAATAAAGAAATCCCCGCCATGATCTAATCTCTAACCAACAAGGCAGCATCAATAGGCTATATATGTAAAACACAAATATGCTCGTGTAAATAAAATACAATAAAACAATATCCTAGAAAGCCACAATGAAGGTACTCAATGACTTGGCAGAAGCCAGAGCAACAAGAGAATAAAACATTAAGGGCACGACAAGAAATTTCATAGACAAACATCAAACGCCACCGTCCCAATGGGCTTTAGGTAGGCGTCATCATAGGGTCCACAGCCTGTCCGGTCATCGTACTATTAAAGAGGAAAGCATAGTGGTGAACTGTTAAAGGGTCCACCACCAAGCATGCAGTACGTTGAAAAATGATAGGGCCATAACCTATTTTGATAAACCTTTAACAAGTTTAACAAAGGTAGTATGAAAGTGATCATGACCAAGAATCTTACGAAGTTTATAAATCACATCACCATAGAAGTCAGGTTGTGATAGTCCTTGTCGCAGAAGAGTTCTTAAATTACTTTTATATTTGGAAAGATTATCAGGGTTACGATAATAAAATTTTGCAAAGGTTTTACGAAGTTTGTGGTAACGAGAATAGCTTTTTAGTTATACAAATATTACGAATATTAAAGTCCTCAACTCGAGTACAAGCTCTTGAAAAACGAATAAGTTGAGACACATACACGCCATAAGAAGTTGCTCGGGGAACATCCCCACCCAAATGTGGATAATTAACAATGTCAAAATTAAAATCAGCTCTCTTGTCATAGATTTTGCTAATTATTTCACCATTTTCAATCGAGAGATCTAAATCAAGAAAAGAAGCGTTATTATCAGATATATTAGCTTTGTTAAGCTGAAGTTCTTTAGGATAAATAGTATTAACCATAGTTGGAAAGAACGGGTTGTCAATGTTCAATATGTCATCCAGATACCGAGAGGTGTCATTAAAGGCTTCAATAACATCTGCCTGGTTATCTGGTGAAAGGCTCAACATGAAATCTCTTTCATAGCAAAATAAAAACAAATCTGCGACAAGTGGTGCACAGTTCGTACCCATAGGGATACCAACAATTTGTCTATAAACGGTGGTTCCATACCTGACGAAAATATTATCTAATAGGAAGATGAGTGCTTCACAAACTTCTCAGCTAGTCCACATCGTATAATTGTCTAAACTGCCGTTAGTAAATAACGCTTTAATATTATTACATGCCAAAAATATAGTATTTTCTCTAGCGAGTGTTTTGTGAATAAGAGAAATTAGCTTGTCTTTAATAAGGTGATGTGGTAAGGTTGTATATAGTGTAGAGAAGTGTCATACGTGCTTATTGATGAAACTTGACTTTATTGAAAATGTTATCAAGAACGTCTCCTGAATTTTTTATAGACCAACATAAATTAATCCCAGAGTTTTCATCACAATATAGTTTAACGTGATCTTTAACGGCAGTAAGAGAAGAAGTTAAAAGTTTGGAGATGTTTGTTGTGGTGCAGGCACTAGAATTCGAAATAAAGCGAGCCTTATACGGATTTTTATGTAATTTAGGAATCCAGTACATAGTAGGCAGTTTATTTTGCTTATCGTTTACACCAGCCTTGAAAGTAGTGCACCGAGTGATATGTGTGGAAACAACATCATCCTCAGTAGAAATAACTTGAGTATGCGAATTGGTGCTGCCGAGTTCCAGAGATAAAACATTGACTTAATGTAGGCGTCAAACAATAATTACATTATTAGCTGCTTTATATGCAGGAACTAAAACACATTTATTATGAAATTCCTGAAATCCCGATTTTAATTTACGAAAGGAAAACCTAGGTCTCTGAGGAAGTAAAGAGGGGTTAGCATTATAAAAGTTTATACGTGTATTTATAGTTTTAAGAATTGACTTTTTCCAAGATACGCATTCAAAAAAACAAAAAACAGTTACAATGAAAATTAGAGGCAAAGTATGCGACTCCACAAACTTTAAATGGTTAACAATATGGGTACCGCCTTAGAACGATATTACAAACAATCCACCTAAAAATGAATGTGGAGTTTTACACATATATAAAAATCAAAGGGCCACAACTCAGGTACAAATGATCAAGTCATATCATACGACGTCATCTTGCCAAATATTTAAAGAAAAGAGTATGAAATGAGAAATTCGGAAATTGCCGAACACAATAAATACAAAGAATATTGCAGTCTCGGTTTGGTTGTCTTTGAACAGTAGTGAAACCACGTTCGCTACCGTTCACGCCCTCTAGTCCCGGGTTGAGCAGAACTCAATATTAAAATGTCAACAGTACGAAAAGTTGAGCCATCCCGAAGATAGTATGCATATGACGGTGAACATGGAACCTTCAGTAAGGTATTTTCATACCATTGCACATGGCCAGCGGCGTATGGTCCCAGTTTCTAACGAAATGATTTGCCCTAAACGAGAAAACAATGTGCGAACAAAATGGAAGTTAGTTGTGGGCAGAGGTTATGAGGCCTGAAGCTTAAAACAATCCGCCTGATAATGAAATGAATGAGAGGTTTTACACACAGTATATATACTAAAAGATCAAAGGGCCATTACACATGCAAACATGCTAAAATCAAAAAAAAATCTTTGCTATCATCTTCAAATCATATATTGTCAGCATGCCAACTATTAAAACAATCCACCTATTGATAGAAGAGGAGTTAAACACACGATGGTTTTTTCTAAATATGTAATAAGTTAACAAAGTAAGGGCCATAACTCACACACACATTATTGAACCATAAATATTTTCCTCCGCTATCATGTTCACGTCTTTCTAAGTAATATATAATAACATGATTCATATATGAAACAAACATGAAAATAATAAGAAAGTAACACATATGTGGCACATATCACAACATTTCTTCCTGTGATATACAACAGGCGCCCCCTATAGGAGGGAGAGAATAGGGATAGAGAGAAAAAGAAATTGTGTTGTAGTATATGTATATAAATACAAGGCTGGAAGCTAATTTCACACTCGATTTTTCGTAATTTTTTTTTACCTCTTTAATGGTCCGTGCGTATATATCACTCAGCGATTGAATCAGGTATACATTTTTTTTCGTATCTGCATAATTGGTTTACCAAAATATGCTCTACTGACTCGGACAGCCATCAACAATTACAAAAAATCCCAGACAAGTAGGAAGTCTGAACAAAAAAGACACTATTTACGAATCCGTCACGCGACACTCACGCGCCAGTTACGGAGTGCATTAAATCTAAATTAAATTTCCAGTTGTTCTCGTAGTTTGTTTACATTTACAGGTCAAGGTCACATTTATAAATTGTAACGAAATAAAATAAAATAATAGTGATATGAAAGTGTTGTAAGATATTTATTTAGCATTCAGCTTTTATGAAAAATTATAGTTTATGTACAAACATTTTTCGTAAAAGAGTATTGCTGTATATAAGCGAAGCAGGTCAGTCAATGCACCCCGTAAGTGGCGCGTGGGATTCGTAAATATTGTTTCCTCTCTATCCCTCTCTCTCCTGTAGGGGGCGCCTGTGAGTAATACAATACAATCCGTCACCCGTACAATCCACCTAAAATGAATGAGGAGTTAGACGCACAAGATTTCCCTCTATATTATTATAGAGGAAACTAGTGCGCGTCTATTAAAGGGCCAAAACGTATGTAACTAGAAATGTATCCATGTGACAGGTATACCCCAGCTTAAACTAATCATCGGAAAAAGTAAAATTTGAAGAAGGAAGGGTAGTAACTTAGGTAAAGCATGGTCGAGTTTGACGCCGAATCGATATGCACATCTTGATATCATAGGTAAGCATCCTGTAAACATTACGTGGTCCCGTCTTAATTCCATTAAGCGATGGGAAAGTTTATATTAGCAGGATTTATAACAGACATTTCGAAAATAAACTACGTTTAAAAAACATTTTTTACTAAAAGAAAATGGTATAACCTGTTTAAAGTTACCTATTAAATGTTTTAATTTTACAATGTGGAAACTTTTAAAGCCTAAATTAAGGTTTTATTTCATACCCCCAGCCAACCCCGTTTTTGCTTCTTGGAGAAGGGTTTGAATGGGGTAGTATGAAAGTTAATAGTCGCGCCACGTAATGATTTCAAAACAATCGGTAGTAAACTGTGTGAGGAGACAGACACACAGGCTATTTAAACGTAGAAATTGACGAAAAAAGGACCTGTACTCGGGTAATACAAGGTCGATGTTGAAGCCGAATCGATTTGCACATCTTTACATCATAGGTAAGCATAATGTAAAGTGTCAAAACAATCGGTTGATAACTATGGGATGAGATAGACACACAAGATATGTTAACGTAAATATTTGATTAAAGAGAAAAGATTCGTAACTCCTGTAGTACAGCGTCGATTTTGACAACCACTCAATATGCACATATATGCACATATTGACATCAGAGGTAAGCGCAGTTAGAACACACTCGGTTAAAACGGGTGACACACACTTTTTGGGATGAACACACGGTCGGACGGACGAACGCTATTTGGTGGTGGGGTTGGGGTGGTGGGGGGCCTAAACATTATCAAATCAAAGTCGTTCCCCTCGCTATCATATTTAAATCATATTGAAAGTAATTCGACCGTACTGAGCATGCGCATTTACACATCCTTACTAAAAATAAACCACCCATGAACTTGACATCTCAAAGAGTATAGAAGGAGTTAGCGTCACGAGGCCGAAACTCTGTTAGAGTAAATTACTGCAAATTTGTTAAGTTGTAACCCTGTAGAGGCGCCCTTATAGGCAGGAGGAGTTAAAGCCCATTAAAAGCCTTGATTATCCCCCAGGGCTGACTAGGTGAAGTCAAAATCCCTCTTTTGTCATATGTATTATATATACAAAGTAAGAAGAGAGTAGATGCTGTCGTTTAGAAGTAGTCTTCATTACGGACGGACACACTGACGGACTGCATAATCCCCAGCGGCCTTTTTTGCCGTTGACCGTTCCAAGGCGGTAGCACTATTGTCAACCCTTTGTCTTATGCCTTTATTCCTTATTAGCATTGCCATTCATGTTTGTCGTTTTGCGTGTTTTGGGGTTTACTGTGTTCTGTGAATGTTGCATTTCCTGTTCGACATTTATACTTATTCGTATATATATATATATATATATATTAAATATAGCATATCATAAGCAAATCAAGGGCTGTAACTCGGGTATTACTGGTCCGATCCTTATCTGAGCTTTCATTGATATTAAAAATCTGACAATGTGAAAATGAAAGCGCTATCGTCTTAAAGAGTCAAAATTCAGCATTTTGAACTAAATCAAGGACCATCAATCTGATATTACTAGTCCGATCTCACTGGTTGTAGTGTTAATTTTGGTGAATTTTATGTTTTGAAATTGACTTCTGAACCCAGGGATCAGACCCTGGATTTGAAAAGTTCGTTGTCATTTACACATCTTAGGCAACCCCTGTGCTAAGTATGAACACTGTCAACTATGATGGCTACGAGGAATAAAAATGATGCTTATCTCATATGACCAGGGTGGAGGATTCGTACATTAAATCGCAAAACCCGTTCTATATTGTATGCATATAACATTACTCATAGCTTGTAAGACGTTTCTTATAAACAATATTGAAAATCGCAATATTCGATTTGCATCTTAAAACAGACCTCAGGATTTTTTGTCGATTCGATTCTATCTTTGTGTCTATTTCATTTACAACTGAAATGCCCGAGACGAGAAACTGTTTCCATATGCAAAATGATGGGGTTTGTGTTTCCATAATCGTATGTTAAAGATGTATTTTTTTCCCCAATGGCCATCCACTTACTAATGAAGTGGGTTTTAGTTCATTAAGTGTGCGTCGTTTGTGTTCAATATTCTTCATACGATTCATTAATTGAGTTACCTTCATCTTCAGGATACTGATAAAAAAAGACGGTTAATTAACTTTATTAACCCTCCAAACAATGCAGTCTGCACGAGATGAGTCAGTGGGGACAGACCCATAAAAATACTGTGTGTGTGTGTGTCTGTTAATTCGCTATGCATCAACATGTTCACTAAAACTACAAGAACATAATACATGTATTCACTTAATAATGCAAACTGTAGTTTAAACAAGTATCACCTCGAAAACGCAAAAGGATATACGCAATATATACATACTGAATAAATGAATGAATGAATGAATGGTGTTTTACGGCACGTCGACACATAAATAGGTCGTATTGTGCGCAAAAACCGATGAAAGACGAAGAAATTAAGTAGTAATTAAAAATTAATGTAAATATATAAAGATAAAATTATTAAAAATAAGGGATCATATGGCAGTAATATAAACTCTATATGTAAATCAACAAATGCCCGTCTGTTTCTGAAGCTTGTTTCTGCTGTTTCTGCTGACGTCTTGTTTCTGCTGTTTCTGCTGACGTCTTTTTGATTGTATGTGGTCTTTTCAAATATAATCAAAATAGAGCATATATTAGTCATATATTATTGAAACAAAAATTATAATGGTTAAACAAAAACCTTACTTTTCAAAATTGGTTGAGAATTTAAAAAAAAAAATTCACGAAAAGGTCATTGTCAATGAAATATTCTGCCCCATCAAACATTAAAAAATATATATATTTTTTTTTTTAAATGTCTATGCAATCATAGTTTAATGTGTTTGATAAATCTAGATTAAGACACTTTGATATTGTATTAAATTTAAATGAATTTATTTGAGATTTCTAAAATTTCTGCTGTCCCAGCAACACGGAATTTCCAGTCTAAATGGTATTTAATATTTATTCCGCAACCAATTTTCACTAATGTATTTTATATTTACTATGAAAAAACCAACACATCTCATTCTTGCCGTTTTGTCCTCCAATAAAAAACGAATTTCCATTTTTTTCCCGCTGTTATAATTTCAACGCAACGTTGATTCAACTGGCGAATAATTAAAATGAAAATAAATAATAGTTTGAACATATATTTTGCTTCATAAACATTTAACTTATTTTTAAGTTTCAATAATACACATGTTCGGGGGATCTTTATGGTATTCTTATTCCATGTATAAATGCAAAATACCACAACCCAATCAAAGAAACATACTCTTACCAGCATCTGTTTTCGGGGCTAATTGGATCGGCAAACGTTATCCAGGCCGGGCTCTATTATATATGCATTGTGTCAATTTCAATTTAGGTCATTTTCGTCATAAATCATAACGATAAACGCTACTGTCTTCAACTGTTGTAATTTTGTTATATGTTTATAAGCATTTTCAAACCTAACACTCTTTTCGCAACTGAATGTCGAAGCTAAGCGAGTTTCCATGTACATGAACATCATTTTTGATTTGTTGAAATTGTTAATTATTTTAGCATTTATATCTATTGTACCATTATGTGTATGATCTATGTCTAAACCATCCAAGGCCATTTTCATGCCAAAACTTATTTTAGTTATATTAACTTTTTAAATATTTTTCTCCCATGTTTGTTGTTTAATAGAGAATATTATTATGTTACTACCGCACTTTATGTGAACCTAGAATTGTACTAAATGTGGTGGTAGGAGCGGTCAGTGGCACCACATCCCATAGTGTCGGAATAAGGCCTGACGTGTATACATAACGTTCGGCTGAATTTAATATTGAGTTTTAAACATGACTTTCGAATTGTATTTTATTGTTGTTCTGTTCCACCCATTTGTTGTATTTTCTAAAATATTTGAATTATTTGCTTTATGAAATACGTTGGAAGTTGTTTTTTGTTTGTTTAATTATGTGTTTTTAAATACATAATTTATTTCAGTAAAATATTTATATTTTGATTTATTTAGGTCTCTGCTTAGGTTTTATGATGTCATTTTTGATGAATTATATTTCTAATGATTTTGTTAGATTTTTAAGAGACATTCTTGGAGTGTAGGAGTATGTGTGTGGACAAACCAGCAATGGGAAGTGGCTTCGTATGTGGTGCTGTAAATCTTTCTTCATTCACTTTGTTTTACTAATTTGCCAAAGCGTATTGCGAATGTGTAAATAATAAAGGGCCACATGGAATATTACTTTGTAACTAAATGTGCATTACCATCTATAAATTATTATTATTATTATTATTATTATTAAAACTGTGATCTTTGTTTTTCCTAGTCAATGTATTTTGTGTACTTATTTAAGATTTTTGAAATAAAACACAGCAGCTTGTTATTTGTTTAATTAATTCAGAAACTCGTGTTTGGTACACTTAATCGAGCCAGATTTTCTTACAATTTTCGGCCGCCATTAAAATAATATCTAAGCAAAGTACATATCAGAGACACTGAGTTTTCTTTTGAATATATATATGTATATAAACAACAACTTGGTTTTGATAGGGCATTTCAATGTAAATTTTGATATTATAAAAAGGAAATGGATTAAACATAAAGGTTAAATCGAAATAAAGGCAATCTGAAAGTTTAATATCAACATAATAAGACAAACTGAAATTATTTGAGATGTTTGAATGTGTATGCTGTCCTAAAACAAGGATGTAATAAAATCAGCTCTATCAACCACTATTTAGGGTGTAAACTATTTTTCCTCAAGCAATATTCAACTTTTAAGTAGTTTTATTTACACTAAATGTTGTTCCATTGGTTATTATAGGACTAACATTTTGAATTAACCCCACATGTATGTGATATTGTCTTCGTATTATATTATCTTTTTTTTTTGTTATAAACAGTGCCTTAAATTAACACTACGCAGAGAGTGTATTGTGAAATGGTACAACTTTTATTATGTATATTTTGAACATTTATTTAGAAAAGTATGTATCGTTTGCCATGTTGCATTACAACTAATTATCGTACGCGTATATTTAATCAGAAATATTTAAATAATCTTACATGAACTAATATTTTTGTTACAATGCTACCATTTTTCTGATTGCAAACATTATAAATAATAAAACATGTCAACTAACTGTT
This sequence comes from Cyrtodaria siliqua, assembly GCA_037043455.1. NCBI lineage: Eukaryota > Metazoa > Mollusca > Bivalvia > Adapedonta > Hiatellidae > Cyrtodaria > Cyrtodaria siliqua. Next base: position 104,440 of record JAWPHD010006125.1, on the reverse strand, counting down.
CAATGTCTTACCATCATACGTGGTTGTGGTTGTTTCTGTTGTTATTGTTTGTGTTAACACATGTTGTAAAACGTTGTTTTATTACGTTTGTACTTACAAAAAAAACCCACAGTAAACTAATACAACAAACTGAATTGTACTTGAACAACACTACTGTTTTTCGAATGGAAGTTTAACTTTCTATTTTTGCATACATACCGGATACAAAAACGAAGACAAAAGACTTCCTCAGTTTTTAAAATATTCGTCAAAGTTTAGAATGCCTTATATTCATTTATTCTCTTAACCAAATACCGTTATAATTGTTTATTATTTAATCTGATTTTTATATATAAATACGCGCGCATTTTTTAAAAACATACATTTTGAGTATCAAGCTTCTGGAATTTACTGAATATTCGAGAATATCCAGCAAAATGTATTTGAAAAAAATGATCGAGTTATACAATAACAAATAGTACTATTTATAAACCTTAATACAGTTCTTAGATGATTTATTGCATTTATAGCTTTAAATCCTTATACGTCATACATCACATGTTAAATAGTTGATGAATTTATATAAGAGCGATAATATTGTATGCAGAGCCTTGCTATTTATAATTTGTACATAATATTTATACGAACATTACGAAATAAATACTGTTTAAACCAAATATTACTTTTAAAGCATGCAATTATTATTGGCGTTGTTTTTAAGCATAAAAGCAAACAGTTTGAATACAACAGCTTAACTGTAACTTAGCAACAACATATTTTCCTTTAAGTTATTGTTGTCTTCTTTATAAGTTATGTTTTGCTGAGAATAGTTGTGATTAAAACACTGCACTGATATGCACACTTTTTTTCTTTTTTTTCTTTTTTCCGGTTGTACCTTATTATTGGCATTAATGAGATGCCGCGCATTTAACTATATGCAACACAGTAGAATCTTATTCATATATGTTAAAAGCTAGCTTAAATGCAGAATTAACTTATAACAATAAATATATGACACATGGTTTGCTAATTGCTTTATTTGTTTTGTTTGAAGTAACTAAACATACCAGTTATGTTATCTTGTAGTAGGTATGTTACATTGCATATGCCACTATAATAAATTAAAGATTTCATTTTTACTGACTAACTTTCTGACGTTTACTTACTTTAATTTACTTACCTACTGACGTAATAACTTAATTGCATTTAACGATATATTTATGAGGTAATTCGTTATTAAAATCCATTTTAAAACACACACATACCTCATATGGACTGTAGTAAAATGATGTTACTCCATTATTTGACTATTGAATTCCAAAATATAAATATATTTTGTATTAAAATTACTCAAACTAACACTAACATGTGACTTTTGCCATTTCATTTCAGACATAACCTAAATCAATTGGTGATATGTTCTGCATTTTTTCATGTTTCATAAACCTATAATTATTTTATGGCGTCGCAAATTTTGTCCAAAATATTTTATGTGAAAAATATCAAAAATGCGTTACTCGCGTGTACAACCATAGACAATATCATAAAACATTATTGCAGTTATTAATGGATAGCGTCTCTGTTTATATTCTAGTAGTTAGTACATATTTTGCTTTGACGGCACAACATAATTTGCAAAACAATTCATTTTAATGAAACGGAACAAGCAAACATATTAACATTAATGTCCTTTTCGCTAATTTCTCCCCATTTGGTTGCCTGCTATCAAGATGGTTTAAAGCGTTAGGCATTTCAGTGCAACAGTATAGAAAATAAATTGTCATTATAATGTATTTTAGTGATGGTGAGTGTATTTCATTATCTCAGCAATATTTAATTTACACATCCCTATATTCGCATATGAATATGCATGAGCTGATACTTATTTTATTTATAGTTCTGATACTATTTATTCGCCTTTTTTTCTCAGGAATTTTAATTAAATCTGGTTTACGGGCTAATCTCTAATCTAAATATGCATATTTTCATTTGAATTTAAGTTAATACCACCAAGGACGTACGGTGATGTATCTTAAGTGTAAACGAATGTTTCATTTACAATAACTCTCACTTCATTTCCTAATCAGTTTCATTGCCTAGTAAAATGTTTTATTTGAAAAGCATCCAATCAGGTTCCCCCGTAAATTTTATGATCCCACAAAGTATTCAGGCAAAGTGATGTTTGTCTGAAGTCAAACGTATAGAATTTCAAATATCAATCAGAGTTGGAAACCTGAAAATCTGATTTTAAATATTTATGCTATCGTAGTTTAAGCTGATAATTTCTTAAACATGTTTTTTTCGAGAAATATTGCTTACATCTTGCGTTACAGTATTTAGTAATTACTGAAATACTAAATCAGTTATCATATTGCTTTTTCCCCGTTAAAAAGCCAGATTGGAAACACCGATTCGGATACAACACGGTCACATAATCGCTTATCACAGTTGTGGCAAAAGTACAGTGAGAATAACTACCAAAAGAGTTACGTTTTAAGCATGATGTCCTCGAATTGTCTTACTTATAGGGGATATACGTTTCTCAACTTTTCGTTTTTCTAGAGCTTGTATTTGAGTTCAGGACTTAAAGTGTATAACAAAAAGCTTCTCCAGCAAGGCTACCTTTACCAAAAACTTCGATTTTGTTTTTGCAAAATGTTATTATCGTAACACTTATTTACTTTTAAAATATAAAATAATTTAAGAACTCGTCTGCGAACAAGAACGGTCCCAACCTGACTTCTATGATGACGTGATTTACACACTTTGCAAGATCCTTTTGCAAAGCACTGCATATTTAATGGTTGACTCATTTACAGTTCATCGGACAGATTTTGGACCCTATGATGATGTCTACCTAAATCCTCAAAGGACGTTAGCGTTTGATGCTTATCTTAAATCTTGTCTTGTTACACCCTTAATGGTTTGTGTTCTTGTTGCTCTGGCTTTTGTCATGGAGTACTTGCTATATGCCTGTCTAGGATTTTGTTTTTTATATTGATATATACATGATAATCTACGTGTTATATTGATATATTAATTCTGCCTTGTCTTTTTTAGAGAATATAACCTGGCGCGGATATCTTTATTTACACTGTCCCGTTTAACTGAGATGAAGAAGGGTATGAGTGAGGTTTGGTGCACACTAGAACCAGGTTTAAACTCCCGTCGGGCTTTTTTGCCGCTGAATTTTTCAAGGCGGTAGCCCTATTGTCAATCGTTTTATGTTTGTGATGTCATATCTTGCCTTTTATTTGTATTTGTTATTATTATTGTTTGTTTCTAGGCGTGTGTTTGTGGTGGACTGTGGTCTTTGAATACTTCATTTCTTGTTCGACTTTCATGATACGATTTGTTTACCTTACGTTAAATTAAACGGAGTTGTTATGAAAACTAAAAACAAACAAACGGCAAAGCCAGAAGAAGGAATATAAACTACTTTTATTTTATAAAATAATTTCCAAATTTCCAATCTCTATTGTATCTATTTTCTTTAGTTCCGTACAGTACAGGTGAGTTAGTTATTTACATGTACAAGCTTCGTAATCGTGACAACACTCGATCTCTCCAGCTATATACAACTCATTTCCCCCTTCCGCTGTGCAGGAATGGAATGCCCTTCCAGCAGAATTGCTGTCTGTCTTTAATTTATGCAAACATGGAATTGTAATGATGAGTGTGCATTGCAAGACTATAATAACATATATTTTTAATAGTGTCCTTCTCGCTGGAGATCCTTCAGCATCAAAAGGTGCAAGACTTTATTTAAAGTTCAAAATGTTTTGGCAATAACTATCAGATATTTTAAACAAAGACGTATTTCCTGCGGATGAAGCCTGTATTGCTTCAATGTTTTAATTCTGAAACACTTATTCGTATACGGCAGTTCAGTCTACTGAGGATGGTGTTGTGTCCACGCAAATAACTCAGTGCATCGCTTAACGCTGGGGGTAAACGAAAATAAAACAAACTTCCAAGTAAATACTTAATTCTTAAATTAAAAAAGCATAAAATGTTGTTACTAATTCTATTGCCTGCACCATTGCAAACGTATACAAACGTTTAAGTTATTTTCTTACTGCAGTTAAAGATCACGTCAAGCAACAATATTGTGCTAAAGCTTATAACAACTCTGCGATTATTTATTTTGGTTATTTAAAAGTTCGAGAGACGTTTTTGATAACATTTGCAATAAGCGTCAAGTTTGATCTATAAGTACTTATTACTTTTTATACATTATACACAACCTTACCGCGCAACCTTTTCAAAGACAAAGCATATGCGACAAAGAGATTTTAATTTTGATATTGTTAGTTATCCCCATTTATATGGGGATGTTCCTCGAGCAACTTCTTATGGGGTATATGTGTCTCAACTAATTCGTTTTTCTAGAGCTTGTACTCCAGTTGAGGACTTTAATATTCGTAATCTTTTCATTACTAAAAAGCTTCTCCATCAGGGCTACCGTTATCCTAAACTGCGTAAAACCTTTGCAAAATTTTATTATCGTAAGCCTGATAAACAATTAATTTAAGAACTCTTCTGCGACAAGGACTATCACAACCTGACTTCTATGGTGACGTGATTTACAAACTTCGTAAGAGCCTTGGTCATGATCATTTTCGTACTATCTTTGTTAAACTTGTTAAACGGTTTACCAAAAGAGGTTATGACCCTATCATTTTGCAACGCACCGCATGCTTGGTGGTGGACCCATTTACAGTTCGCCACTATGCTTTCTTATTTAATTGTGCGATGACCGGACAGGCTGTGGACCCTATGACGACGTCTACCTAAAGCCCAAAAGGACGGTGACGTTTGATGTTTGTCTACAATCTTGCCATGCCCTCAATGGTTTGTTCTCTTGTTGCTCAGGCTTTTGCCAAGTCACTGAGTACCTTCTTTGTGGCTTTCTAGGCTATTGTTTTGTTTTTGTATTTATATACACACGAGCATCTTTGTGTTTGACTTATATTGCCTACTAATGATGCCTTGTTGGTTAGAGAATAGTTCATGGCGGGGATTTCTTTATTTACACTGTCCCGTTTTATTGGGATGAGTAAGTGAGAGCTTATGTACTTGCCCCGGCGTCGGCGTCGGCGTCGGCGTTCCACATCAAGGTTTGCGTGTAAGTTGTGTTTACAAGTCTATTTGTTTTACATTTCTTATCCTAGCCACCACCAAATTTGGTCAAACACAAATTAAGATAGCCCTTAAAATGTGTCCCATTTTACATCAAATTTTGCGTGTAAGCTGTGTTTGTAAGTCTTTATCTCTTACATTTCTTAACCTAGCACAAACAAATTCGTCCGTGGGCTTCCTTATGCATTATCTTAAGGGCTGCATAAGTAATTTTGGTTTTTGTAACCCCTGGGCTCCCATGGAGCGCAAGTTATGATAGTCCTTAAAATGTGTCCCATTTCACATCATGTTGCGTATAAGCTGTGTTTACAAGTCTATATCTCTTACATTTCTTATCCTCGCACAATCAAATTTGGCCATGTGCTTTCTTAAGGGCTGATTAAGTATTTTAGTTCCTGTAACCCCTGGGCTCCCATGGAACCCAAATTATGATAGCCCTTAAAATGTGTCTGATTTCACATCAACTTTTGCGTGAAAACTGTGTTTACAGGTCTATATCTCTCCTAGCTCACCTAAATTTGGGAATTGGTTTCCTTATAGTATGTTGTAAGGGGTTTTGGTTTATCAATTATACACCTATAGCTATGTTTTGCACCCACGCCTATCCCCACCCCCACCCATCCCCCAACCATAACCTCACCCCATCATCACCACCAAGCGAATGTTTTTTTGTTTGTTTGTTTTTGCATATGTCTGTTGTTTTGTTTTATCAAATCTACACCTATATCAATGACACACTTCTACTGTTATCTTGTCTCTTGTTTGTGATCGGTACTTCCGCATGATATGTATTTAGCCAACTGTACCAATAATAAATGTCCAGCCGCATAGTAAATGTCTCGATGTATAATATATTATGTTCGGAAAGTGGCAGGCATATAGGATTTCTTTAAAACATAATTTACTTTTGTCTTTAGCAGCATCCAACATTCACATACTACGAGACAGCTATTACCCTTTTCTGTTAAATCTGTAGTGCACACCCATTAATATCTACATCGAGAAAATCTTAATGCCAAAAATGTTTATGGTCGCCAGTTCCAGTAACCGAATTCACGTGTATTGTTCCATTGTGACCATATTTGAATGCAAACATTAGACAAGAGCGTTGCTGTATATGTAACCTCGTTTTCATAAATTATTAGATGTGTAACCTAGGACTATACTGAAGATTTAAAATGGAATTTATCCAATTGTTTATGTCACCCATAAAACACATCTAGTAATCACTAGAAATATCAGCGCTTGGCATGCACAGACCATTCCAGAGATGACATACTAGACGATCTGTCTCTGTTGATAATATATTTGATCAATTGTGTTGCCATGTAACCGAGACTTCAATATTTGTTTATATTTATCGCGTTCGGCGATTTCCAAATTTCTCCTTTCATACTCTTTCCATATTTATTGAAAATGTTGATTTTGTTTTGAAGCCGTGCGAAAGGGTATAATGACGGATATATTCCCATGTAAAGTAGATCTAGTGATTTATTATAAATCTCACTCTTAGCATATTGTCATCCCATTTAAACAGGATATTGCAAATAAAGAAATCCCCGCAAGGTGATATTCATTTTTTGAATATGTAATACATACAATAAAAAGCATACTAAATGTATAAAATAAAAAAGAACACACATGCTTTTCTACATGTGGCTCGTCTGAGGTACATAGCAAAAATTACACAATTTATTTATTTCAAAACGTAGGCATTTTTTTGAAATTGTAATACAAACTTGTATATCATAACATTAGTATTCATAAATAAACACCAGGAGTAAACTATTTTCGCCTGCCAAAGACCGTATCATGCATATGTCTTACTTGCAGATATCGGTCTGGGTAGATTAGATCAAATAAAGCGCCTACAACACTTTTTTTTTCATGCGTTTTGTCAGGCACATAAAGACGGTGTTGCATGACGTCACGTAAATAAACGTGTAGACTTTAAAGTAGACAGGAAATGTTGCATTCACGGAACAGCAAAAAATTAGAAAAATGGTCCAAAAGAAACCACAGCAATCAAACGCAATGGCACCTTAGGTCCGCACTGCACCACAAACCGAAATATGAGCATATTTAACATGTCAGTACGTAACAAAACGAGTGGTGAAGACAACGGTACCGCTTTGGAACGTCTTATCCTATTGTCCTCCAAGTAAAACGGGAGAATGAACATTTAATAAAATCCCTATAAACACACGTTAAAGAAGTTATAAAAGTCGAACGGGAAAAACGCTCAATTATTTGACAAACAGGTCGCTGGGGGTTGGGCTGGTTAAGCAAGGTTCTAGGAGGACACCAAACCTCACTCTTACCCTATTGTCATCCCAATAATCCGGGACAGTGTGAATAAAGATACCCGCCAGGCTTTGACAGCATTAACGGCATGCATATAAAAAGCATAGAAAAGCGAATAAACCGGTAAGGGCACACTATGATCCAATAAGACACGAAGACAACCGTTAAATATTATCTTCCAGGAATTAGGTAGACGTCATCAAAGGGGTTCACCATATGTCCGGTCGCACAGTCAAAGAGGTAAGCATAATTGGTTAACCACCAAACATGCAGTGTGTTTCAAAATAAAAGCGTCATAACTCTTTTGATAAACTTTCTGATCATCTTTTCAGTATATTTGACATCCACACTAGCGTTTGTTTAGTGCTGTGTGGCGGCCGTAAAAAGTCGCCCCGACTACAAATCAATAGTGTTATTATTTACTGGTCCTTTGGTCCTTTGGGGTCATCAAGCCCATTCTGTGTTGCTTTAAAGTAGAATATCGCTTTAAGCCGGTGCTAGGAGGCGTCAGAGGTGTTGCAACTTATGATAAGGAAGATATTTTAAATCTAAGATCTACTTTTTCCCCAGAAAATATGTTTTTTTTTAAATAAAATAACAATCTGAATATAGTTAAAAATTACATATTATAATTTTAAATGATTTAAAAAGAAAAGAAAGAACAATAATTGTCTTCGAAAACTCCCATTAACAAATAGGTTGTGTATTGCTCTTTTTTTAACACTATCCGTTGACCTTTAGACTTTGTTAAACATAAATTTAATACTATTTTTTTTTTTTAAAAATGTCATAACTTAAACATATTGAAAATACTGATATCAGACGGTCTTTGATTGCATAAGAAACGTCATGTAAACACTTAACGAATAGAGCATTTCGACATTGATTGTCTATAAACATGAATTTTAATTAACATTTCTATACACACTATCGCAACAGCATTTGTTATGGTATATATACTTAGCTTAAATTACGTTCTAAAATCATAGTTGATATATTTAAGATGTTGATACTTTGTCAGGTGTATTTGGGATAGATATAGACAACATTAATAAAACTTTGTTCTTTTTCCTCAACTATGGTATTACATTGTTTAACTAAAGCAAGCAATACCACGTCCCAGCTTTTTTACATTTAAATCAGCTCAAAACGCATTTGTTTGAATAAGTTAAAACTTGGATTAATTTAATAGACGTAAACGATTGTTTATCGCCCAAACAGATAAATGCTAAGTTTATCATCCGATGTTGATAATTCTTTCACCCTTATTCAAAGCTTTCTCAACTCTAAATAATAAAGATGGTTTGGCTGTGTCTCTACATTCCCTTTAATAGTTTATATCAATTAGCTAACACTTTCTTCTATTTAATTTTACAAACAAAATGTTAAATAATTAAATAACTGTCCATATGCGAAATTTAAGATCATCATCAAATCTACAGCTATATTCCCCACACCCAATAGTGAGTTATTCAGAAAGTCATTTGCTTATTCTAAAGGCTCTCTTCCCGACCATATACAAAATGCCCAATATGTAAATCAATTCAAAACACTGTATTTACAGTGGATTCACCATCCGATATATTAGTAAATGACTAAGTCTTGCAGTTCTATTTAAACATATTTCCATTTACTGAATATACCACTTTAAATGCATTTTTACTTGTAAATATTGTATATATTGTATTGTTGAGGTCCTCATGGTAGATTGACTAGTTTCAAATGAGTTCTCTCGTTAAATAAATAAAGTCTTTATTTTATTATTATTATTATTATTAATATGATAAGAACGGTTCATGATAGTCTCAGCAAAAGAAGGTTTAAAAGTCGAACCGGAAATGTAGAATCACACACACACACACACACACACACAAACACACACACACACACTCGCGCGCACACGAACAGGCACACGCACACACAATAACAAATAATAGAAGCAAAGTATGCGAAACCGCAAATTAAAAAGGGGTTGACAATATCGGTACCACCTTGGAATGGTCAGTGACAAAATGGCCGCTGGGGGACACAAAATCTTAGTTTTTAAGCTCGCGGCTTCCCCTTCGTTTTTCAATATGACTATTCAATAGGGTAAGAATGTAACTACTCATTAGTGTAAGAGTGAGGTTTTGTGCACCCTAGAACATGGTTTAACCCCACCAGCGGCCTTTTGTTTGCCTTTCTAAGGCGGTAGCCCTATTGTCAACCATTTTGTGTTTTGTGATGTCATATCTTGCCTTTTATTTATCTTTATAATTGTTGTTTGTTTCTGTGCGTGTTTTGGGTTGACTGCGGTTCTTGAATGCTACATTCCCTGTTCGATTTTCAAATATATTTGCATAGTTGCAAATCAATATTAATAATTGTTAGAATTTCTCAAGGAAAATTGTTTTGGCATATAACTATTTGCTAATTATATCACAATAATATATTTAAAACATATAGTAGAATAATGAAACACATTTGAAAACCCTTATAGTGTTACCTTTGATAACTAAATAATACGCCGCAAGCTTAAAGTCAAAATAAACTTGATAAATACATCGACGTGCTAATTTCAATACTTAACATCCTGTTCAAGACTGTCCTGTGTCCATTTAAAGCCTAAGTAGACGGCATGTTCTACGCTAATCCAGATCAAAACTGGTATGGGGATTCAAATCTGGAATAAGACATGTTTGAACAAGTTTCATTTAACACTAAAACAGTTACTAATGAAGACTGAATGCACATATGCTATAACGTGAAGAATAAGCTGCAATTTATTATTGAAATTAACAAGAATATATATATATTATCTGAGAACTGCAATTTCATTATATAAATACTACTACTACTACTAATAATAATAATGCATATCTCAGATAAAATGAAACAGTGAATACTTTTGAATTAAATAGGTTATAATTTAACATGTGATAAAGAAATCGTTTTGCCCAAACCAAACTCATCCATCAGAAAACATTGAATCTCTACCGCTATGTTACACATGGACACGTCTATAAACCATCTAGTTAAGACAACCTTTCAACCACGGTGGTCTTTACCCTAGGCGGCTTTCAGTTTTACGACGTTTTTACGATTCCACGACAAAAAGTATGCTCACCACACACAAATAGCACAGTAAAAGGCTGTCATTGCATTAAACAGAGCAGTGTTATATTTGCAGTTTATTTCGACTGATGGTGGGTTCTGATAGAAATATTGCGCCCGTCGTGACTGGTATCTTAAACTTAAGTAGGGGTGTGACTCATGTCAAAACGCTCATAAATTCTCGTAAAGTAGGTAAAATCGATTCATTTCGGCAACCACGTTTGATGTCAATGTAATACTTTAATCGTTTTTATTACATTAAACAATTTCTTTGAAGGACATGATTTTCAGAAAATAAAGTACAACACGTTTGAGGAGAATAATATTTTTGTTTTAAATTTATGGTTCATGCAATATGTACAGTATACAACATAGAAGATATATGTTCACAACTTCCCACTGAAAATCATTTCATGTTATTGGAATTATACATGTAAACTAGTAAACTACAGCTGTACATTGAGCAAATAATACGTATACATAGATCATTTAATATTAATGTTATAAGAAATACTCAAAAGAGGATCCCTTGGAAACAACGAAAACAAACAAGATAGGAACGCAGCATGATCGGTTTTATTGTCTTTTCACGAGAGGTAATATAATGTGCAACACCTCGCACGTTCATAGCACCTGGTATTTTAGGATAAAACCACAAAGATTGGTCTCGAAAACTCTAAAGGAACCAGTAAATAATAACAAAAACAGTATGAATATAGAAATTTGGAAATCACGAACACGATAAATATAAACATATTACAGTCTGTTTAATGGAGACTTGTCATGAACGGTAGTGAAAAATACGTGCTACCGTTCACGCCCCTCTGGCCCCGGGTTGAGCAGAAACCAATAATTAAAATGTCAATAGAACGAACAGTTTAGCCATAGCAAACATTCAATGCATATGAATGTTAACATGGAACCTTCAATATGGTATTGTCATATCATTCCATGGCCAGCGGCGAAAGAAACAAAATGAAATTTAGTTGGGAGCAGAGGTTATGAAGCCTGCGTTACAGTCAACATACTAAATTAACAATCAGTCAACATATCCTTAGGTTAATTAAACAATACTCAGAGCCTTTAAAGGCTGGTGTAGTGGAACCACCTTTTCGAAATTAAAGTAAGAAAACAAAGTATTTGAGAACATACCACGGATATTTGTATATAGATGTCCAAAGATCAGAATTAATAACTGTTCTGATTGAAAGCACGGGGAGAGGTTTTATTGATTCGTATTTTGGGCGACACACACTAAGCTAACGCTAGTGTGAATGTCAATATACACTGCAAAGGGAATCCATTGGAAGAATGGGAAAAAACCCACTGTGGACAGAAACAATCTGAGGTATCTTTATAAAATGTATATCATGTACACTGTAAACATTGCATGTAACTATATTTTATGATTTCGCATATCGTATCCAATCCACGTGTACTACACCCACGTGATGTAGATGTTTGCATATATTCCACGCCGCTATATGTTATATATCATTACATGTCGTCCGTGTTCCATATTTATTTTAATTTAAAGGACCCGACACGATTGCCTTATTTCCAAAACAGTCCTGTACTAAAACCCGATGTTATTTGAATCGCTATATCCTCCCCACTCTGTGGTGGCTATAACGAACCTATACTGTTTTGATGGGTAGTTAAACAAAATTCAGTCTGTCTCTTTCTTTCTTTCGATCTAGACATGTTATACTTGCTCCAAATGCATTGTCTGCCGGGCATACCGTACATCACAATGGAGAGACCTCATGCTTTTATTCCATATGCTGGGTGAACCATGCCATGTTTCTTTGTTTCAAAGAATTTCAGAAAGCATCTCTGTGTCAAGGGATCTGCCTGTAGATTTGAATCCCGTAAACAACCTCTACGTATCATTTTTCATTCGTTTGGCTCACTTTGCATACATTTGGCCCAAATCTCCCACGTTGTTGTAACCCATACCTGCAACGCAAACGAATAACGACATTTTTATTTCCATTAGTTCTATAATAGCGTGGCAATAAGATTTTTGGCGTTGATATCATGCCTTTTCTCCATAAATAATTCTAAAAGAGCAGACAGTTATGAGATATTGGACGTAGATGTCGGAGAAATTGAAAGAGTGAAACTATCTGAAACCATGACAGCATGAACAATTTGTTGCAAACATGTTGTGAGTTGCATTCGTTTTAAACTTATTTTATTGTTAAATACCTCTACAGATATTGCAAATCAACATTAAGCACACCATGCAAAGGATTAAAGTACCATTTGAGTTACATAACATAAGGTCACACAATTTACGATCTCATTGTGATATTAACTTTACGATTCCTAAGCCAAATAAGGAGCTTTTTAAAGAAAGTATATCTTACTCTTGGCCAGTAATTTGGAACGAAATCCCAGAGCATATAAGATCTTGCACGTCAGTTAAATCTTTTTCAAACAATTATATAAAGTGGATAAAAAGTACTGTATAACTGAAATTGTTTTCGTTAAAATTGGTATTGAATCACAATATAGATTTTTATTTTTTGTGAATACTTTTGTTTCCATTGTCAATATCGTTGTGTTGCTATAAACTTGTATATCTGTTTTTGTTTACTATGTTTGCTTTGTAAAGAGGGCCTCGGAGAAGATAAGCATTTTTTACTAACTGGGCTTCACTCTTAAAATAAAGTCTTCAATTCAATTCAATTCAATCAATTCAATTCTAAAACCAAAACATTGTTGGTAATTCTGAGCTGAACACGGTCAGTCGAACAAGACACCTCCTTTATGCCATTTCTGTTTTAGTTATTTTGCAGCAAAATAACGTGGACAAGATACTACAAAATACTACAAACACGCCATTTAACATTGTTAAATTTTCCTTTTTTATTTAGCGTTATTTTCAGTTGTGAATGGCGGTTTTTGCCGTTGTTTTATTATTATTTTTTGACACTATGTCTTTTTTCGGGGTTTTAGTCATTTAGCCCGGCGTTATTTCGTTTTTCCAGCGTTTTTGATTCAACAACATTTTTTTTTTACAATAAGTGCTTAAAGTGACAATATTGCACGTTTCCTTATAAGGAAAAACTCATATTGTTATTTAAACTGCGATATTTGCATTTGAGACATTAGTGTTATATTTCAGTATTCTTTCCCTATCTCCGCGAGGCTCTAAATAACCTCAATATTGTGCTGACGAGACTGACAACACTTAAATTTATAAAATTTAAAAATTTAAAAGTTTGGTATAAACCATATAAATAATGAATATTATAACATCTTAGTCTCAACGGACATTGCTGAAATAGGGTTTATGCGTTAATTATTGTGTTGTTGTTTTTTATCCTCGCACTTCCATCATATTTGCCAGAACCCCCAAAACATAATGACGGTTTCACAGAGCCCTCCAATATTTGTTTTCATTAAGACAACAAAACAACAGGGCAATGTTAAGTAAGGATATTAACATTTACGTTTTATGTTTTATGTATCGTGGAAAATCTTTATTACTATGTATCTTCCCTAATTCGATATAGAATTGTGACGTTTATGATTAGTAAACGAAACATAACATTTTACATTTCTGGCGTGTGTTTATTCTCTGCATATGCAGGACATGTTGCTTAATATTAATAGACTCTCCGACGTGTAAACATATCTGTATCTGTATATGCCTTGATGGTGGTTCGTGCTTTTCAAATAAAAGAATACTGACGCCATATACATATGCATTTTGATAATATAGATAAAATTCAGTAGCAAAAGCAAAAATCAATCAAACGTGTCTCATTGGATATTGTTTCACATACCAGTACAAATTTAACCATACGGAGTTTAAAAATGGAGGTTGTGTTTATCAACAATGTAGCAGAGTGATATTGATTTATTTTAAAGTGTCTGGATTAGCAATTAGTGTTACTGTGTCTGTGGATATTCGCCAGTCGGATACTGTAAGCTTTCAATGAAGCCTATAATGCCCTTTGTGAGTGCACCTTTACTTATTATATGATCATTTATACACATTTGATAACATTTAGTAATAATAACAATGTCCACCGCCGTATGCATGCCATCTTCGGGATGGTTAAAATTCTGTAATATTGAGTTTATGAATAGTGAGTTCTGCTCAACCCGGGGCTAGGGGGCGTGAGCGGTAGCAAGCATATTTCACTACCGTTCATGAACAGTCTCAATCAAACCGAGACTGCACTGCAATATTTCGTATGTATCATGTTCGGCCGCTTCCAAAGGTCCTCTCTCATAATCTTTTATAAAGCTATAAACTGATACGTGAAAAGATTTTCAAGGAATTGATAAACTGGACAGAGTTTCTTGACTTTTGAGACATAATGACACCCATTTTAAAAATAACAGTCTAAACTGAATATATATATTTTGCGTTTTGTTCATACAATTTTAATTGAATTGAATTGGGTTTTACGGCGCACCAACACATGCAAGGTTATATGGTGCCTAACAGGAATAAACATGCCAGGCTCATTCTCCATTTACATCAAGATAAAATATGGAGAATGGGCCTCGAACCTTCTAACCTGCAGTACTGCAGAGTTGCTGCAAATTCTATAGCAAACACTCCATTTACGATGGAGCCACGTTTCCACGTTTGCATACGCGGTGTCATGATGAAAACCTTGAATGAGCATGATAAAAAATGACAAAATGAACATGAAGGTGGTGGGGGTCCTACCCATCTGCCTCTAGCGGGATTTGCACAATTTTAAATAGTTATACATTTAATGAGGACATTTAATAGTGCGCACATTTAATCAATATTTGTTTCAACACTATTCTCTCTCTTGTACTATAACTATGGCATATTGTTTACGTGTCTTAAACAATTTACCAAAATAAGGTGATTAATAAATTCATGCCATATAAATGCAATGATTTTAAAGTGAACTCTTTAGTATAATTTTATGATAATGTTGTATTCTGCGCAAATATTAATATAATTAGAATAATTTTAAAAGCAAATATATTTTATTCTTAATATGTATTAAGAAAACATACTGTACATAGTTTATGTTATGCACTTAAACATACTGTTTTATCTTTTACCGATACACAATTAATTAAGAAATAGAACATCGTTTACTGTGAATTATCGTTTAATATATCACGGTTTCGAGTTCAATTGTAAACAATAATTTCACGAGCCCGAAGAGCGAGTGAAATTATTTTTTACAATTGAACGACAAACCGTGATATATTATAGATAATTCACCGTAAACGATGTTCTATTTCTATTCTAATACCCCTAAAATGTGAAAATAACGCACACATCTGAAATCATTCGCATTGCTTTGCTTGCTCTCCTAACGTTGCATACGTTACAATGCGGAATGCGCAATGCGCAATGCTTATTCTCCTAACGTTGCACAAATTACAGTGATATATCGTTCAATATAACGAGATATTTTAAACTAGGCTATATAGTGCGGGTGTATTAGAATATATGATATATTAGTTTATTTTGAAAACATGCTCGTTTATATACATTTAAATAAAGCGCATGCACATTACAATAAAACTTTTATTGTATACTGAACAAATACGCATGTATATTTGGGCACGTTTATTCGAACATGACTTGTTTTTTTATTGTAAACATATACTGAATAGTTCATCCTTTGCATATTCAAAAATATTTTATCAGTAACCGTTTCACCAACGCCCATTACGACGCCCATTACGGAATATGTGAAAAGACGTTAGTTTGTATATATAAATTTAGTCAACTTACTTAATTGCATTTGAAGAAATATTAAATTTTAAGGAACAATTAAATACATTTGTATTTGATTGTTAATATTAACATAATACGGGTTATACATGACAACAACGCCACACCAATCCAAAAAAAAAAAGAAAAGAAAAAGAAGAAGAAATAAAATCACTTGAAATTAACTCATATAAAAAAAAACTTTCTAAAGCTGAACTTTGTATAACAGCGTAGTTTGTATTGGTAATATCATATATAAATTAATACCGCAAAAACAAAAACAAAAAGACTCAGAAAACATCGATCAAAATATTGTATAATTATTGTACCTGTCACAGACGAATAAAAACCAAGCCAGTCGGTGATTTAATGAAGACCACCCCTAATACCGCTAGCTTTCCTCCTGTTAACGTTATTGATATGTTCTAGATCTACACGCGTATTATTATGCAAACATGGTGGCCAGACAGACTGTCTCCATCCAATCGTAAAAGAAGCAAGAAATGGTACTTTTGCTAATGGTAAAGCATTTTTTCATATGTAGCATAGAAATATTTATCAAAAGAAAACTGGATCTGAGGAAGACAGAAAGTTAATTATGCTATAAATTGATTCCTAACAAAGGTCGCTCACTCAAAAGACTGTAGGAAACATCTGTATGCATTTATTACACATGCAACGCTAGTCTTCTGCAATGCGGTTTTGTCTAAACCCGGTTTAATACTTTGTTATAAAATTGTATACAGAACACTATTCAATTAGATATAACATAAATAGTGGCTTAACGAAAAATCAATGAGTGAAGGACACTTAATCGAAATAGTGCAGTGAAACCGGCACCGTATTCACAAAACCTCTCAACTTGAGTATGCACTCAAATTCTTCAAATAGAGACATAAAGCACAAAAAATAAATACAAATAAAATAAATTTAATGAATATTATGCATAACATAATCATTGTATTGGACATTAAAAGTTGAGTTTGAGAGTATACTCAAGTCGAGAAGTTGTGTGAATACGGGGCCAGACAATAACAATAATTATGGTAATTATGTCCGTAATGATACCACAACAGCAAAAACGTGACGGACTTTATGAGGCATCCTTGAAATTATTGTTTGTATCAATACGTGATTTTGGTTGACTATGGTCCGTGAATGCTACATTTCCTGTTCGACCTTTATAGCTATGTATATGTCATGTGAATATTCCAATAGCACTGAACATATCTTCAAAAAAGCTCTTCAAAACTGCTTCTAGCTGATTGAGACTTTTTGAAAAGATAAAACTCATAAATAAACATAGTAATAGAAAGCCGTATGGAGATGATCAGGAAAAGAAATTAACATTTGTTTTATTTATGGATGATAACTTAATCAGTTACAACAATTGAATACAACGGCCTGTATTGCCACTGACCGTTCCAAGGAGGTACCCTATTATTAACCCTTTTATGTTTGTGATGTCATATATATTATCTTCCATTTCATTATTGTTTATTTCGATACGTGTGTTTGATTTACGGTGGTCCTTGATGTCTACATTTCTTGTTCGACTTTATAACGAACAGTGTGTATGTATGTAAAGCATACATCTTAAAGGGAATGTAGCGACACAGCCAAACAATCTCTGTTATTGAGAGTTCTAAAAAAACTTGGAAAAGGGTGAAAGAATAATCAAAATCGGATGATAATCAAAAAATATATGACCATTTAAAAGTTATTCTAAAACGAATATGGGAGCCGCCATTGTTAGAACTATGACATCATAGTTGCATATGACCATATATGGAATATTGATAAATATCATTTAAAACGAAGAAAATCACTGCAAATGAACGATTTTTTTACAGGTCATATAAAGTTGTATTGCCATTAAGTATTACATATTTTTCATACAGTTGCTGTCAATTTTTCCCTATAAATCAGTAAATTTTCATGTTTATAAATATTCCATATATGGTCATTTAGAACCGTGATGTCATAGCTCTCAAAATGGCCGCTTCCATATCCGTTTCAACAGAAACTTCAAATGATCATATCTTCTTTGTTTATTATCCGATTTTGATAATTCTTTCACCCTTATTCAAGTATTTCAGAATTCTCAATTAAAAATATGTTTGGCTGGGTCGCTACATTCCCTTTAAGCATGTTAAACATGTCTAAATGTATGCACCCATATTTGATCAAGCTTCAGTAAATACCTTAAACGAATTTGCTCCGGTATATTTATTTTTGTCCCCACTCCAACTCTGTATACATTGTCTATACATAGTTATTTAAAAAAACCTTTGTAACATTATTCTTAACACAGTAATATAACCAATTCCTTAAAATAAATTTCATGTTAAAACGTCCAGCTTTTAAAAAGATTGTTTACAGGCTGGCCAACGCTTACACCTAAAATATATAGTTTTGCAGAATTTTAAATGTATTCTTTCAAAAAACTAGGACCGTTCATACTTCTTTTATGTGGGTGTTTCTCCACTCCCCCCACCCACCACAAGTACTGAATACTTTCTAATTTAGCTGAATACTGAATACTCCATCATTTTAGACCCGAGTACTGAATACTATTTAACATGGATAACCCGAATACTGAATATTATTTTAACCCGGGCCGTGGGTACTGAATACTCTCTAAATTTGCCCTGAATACTGAGTGCCAAAAGAGGGGTGGGGAACTGCCCCTTTTATGCTACATACTAACGACATTATAAGCATATCAAGAAAAACACTTGCAACTAATATGTACACAATTTTACATTTATGGACATATGATTTAAATTTAAATACTGCTTGATGTGCTAGGATTTGAAAAAGAAACCCATGTGGTAGAAACAAATCCAACGTATGGACTACTTCAATGCCTTTACCATTGCTTTAAATAAAAAATTTTTATTTCTCTTCACTCACCAGATTTTTCATGTATAAAACTATTCGTTTGATTTGGATTGACATTCGGGATCCATTTTATATTTACCTGCTCAGTTTTTTTAAACATTATTAAACTTCGAAACACGATCTCTGAATAGGAAATAATAGCAAAACCATATAATACTAGGTACACATTTAACGTTGCACGATCAGTGCCAGTATATCCACTTAGCACGATGGTTGTTGCATTCAAACAATACGAATGCTTAGAACCAGCACCTAGAAAACACTTCAATATAAAACAGTTATACAAACACGTAGATACACGATTCAAATAGGAAGTGTTGCATTCACAGAACGAAGTCAAAATTAAACATATGTTTTATTTAACTATTTACAAAAAAACATAAAAAAACACCAAAAAACAGAAAACAAAAGTAGACATAAAAGTCGAACAGGAACGGTAGCAATCAAGGATCACAGTCAACCACAAACACACACAGAAACAAACAACAACTACAAAGATGAATAAAAGACACGATATGTCATCACAAACACAAAGGGGTTGACAATATCGCTACCGCCTTGGAACCATCAGTGGCAAACAAAGGCCAAATAGTGTTACAAAGTGTAAATAAAAATATTCCCGCCAGGTTATATTCTCTAACAAACAAGGCAACAATAATAGGCATTATAAGTATAACACATGAATGATCATGTGTATATATAATATATATATAATATATATATAAAAAGCCTAGAAAACCGCAAAGCAAAAACTGTAAAGGAAATACAGCATTCACAGAACACAGAAAATATGCATATGAAACAAACCAATTACGAGAATAAATAAAGGCAAACTATGCGACACTACAAACATAAACCAGACAGACACAAGGGGTACCGCATTGCAACCGTCAGTGGTAAAAAGACCGTTGGGTTTTAACCAGATTTTAGGGTGCAACAAAGTTCACTCTTACACTATTGTCATTCCAATAAAACAGTACAGTGTAAATAAAGAATACCCGCCAGGTTATATCCTCTAACAAACTAGACAGCAATAATAAGCACTATAATTATAACACACACACACATACACAATCATGTATATACATGCACATGTATGAATATAAAAACAAAAGCATAGAAAGCCACCAAGCAAGTACTTAATGACTTGAAACAAGAACAAGAAGAGAATAAATGTAGATATAAAAGTCGAACTGGAAATATAGCATTCAAGGACCACAGTCAACCAATCACACACATAGAAACCAATAATTATAAAGATGAATAAAAGGCAAGACATGACATCACAAACATGTTACGGGTAAAATGTAACGATAAAGGAACGCAAAACCAGCAACAACACTTTTTAAAAACAAAACTAACACATTTATTCAAATAATACAATGAAAAATATTAACTTACAGAATAAACATAAATTAAATCCAGTATTTCTTTGAAATCAAATTTTAGAAAAAAGTCCAAATAATATTATCAAGTGTCCATTTTTTTTCCAAACTGTCAAGTGCCTCTTTAATCCAAATTGTCTGATGTCTCTTTAATCCTAATTTATTTTGAGTCATTCCTGGTATAGTTCGGTACAATAGTCAAATAATCACTTTTACTATAGAATAGAATAATTTTAAATATAAATCCTTTCACAACATATAATTTTTAATCAAACATATCCAATATAATTATTCACAATGTTTATTTTACATGTGTTTCTATATATAGTAACAAAAATGCCCTGTTTTTCGTGTAATACAGGCATTGTCTCTGCGGTCATATTAGACAAGCGCGTGAAACGGCGGGCCACAAATCAATATGAAGTGCTAAAAAAACCTTATGGCGGGTCGAAAATCCATATGAAATCTAGATACGTTACATACATTTATTTTTAAATTATCGATATTGTTTTTAATAATCGACCATGAACCAGTCATATCGTTCATCGGCACGTGCATCCAATGACAACTGCGACGATAGAAAATGGCAGCCATGCTCGCTACCCTGTCAAGATCACCATAGTGTAGGCAGGAGATCGTTAGAAGGCGATACAAAGATGAGGATGGACGTTCATTATTCCACAATTTCATTAATTTCATTAATTAATGAAATTGTGGAATAATGAAAAACAAGAACAATTCAGTCTAGATCGAAATCAAAATATGACGTGAACAAATTGTGTGACTGGATCAGAGATGATGAACGGCTCGAGGAAATCCAACCTGAAGAACTAAATATCCATTTAGACCTGTTTTCTTGACCATTACAAAACAGATTGATCAATGGCCAAACATTCATTTCTTTTTGGGTCTGTCATGAAATAATTTGGAATTGAAAGCACAGGAATTCGAAGATAGTGCTGACCCGTTTACCGACGAAGAGACGACCATACTACGTAATAAATATTGTTGGAGATGGTGTGATAGATTTAACATAGATTTGTAGCATGGTCGGTGACATTTTCTTTGATGAATGCAAAGCATTAAATCCTTTAATTTAGGGTAACCAAAGGGGCGTGGCTATATTGTACTACAACTACCAGAAAGAGGAATTTAGAGTACGGACGTCACTCTGACGTCACAGTGTTACTAAGTAACGTTAATTTATTAACGCCCATCTCAGTGTTTAAATAAGCCAACTCGCTGAGACCAGACTCTATCTATTACCTATGAAATTATACATGTACCTTATCAGCTTTGTCTTGTTTTTGATTGAACTGTCTTCAACAACGTGTTATAATATCTACTGCCGTTCGGGTCTCAATTACGTTTCAAATGAAAGTCATCTGAAGCAATAAATGTATGTGAATAATAATTATTTTTCTACATTTTTTTGAAAACAAGCTCAAACGTAAATAGAAAAACTGACAAAGTCAAGGACGTGGAAAAAACCGTCACTGAGAAAACAACGTCACCATTATGACGATGTTCTTACAAAAAATACGTCAGTAAAGTTTCAGCATACTTTTAATTGAGGGGGTGTATTAGTGGCTTGGGGCACAGGTTACCGAATTGCCTATTATTTCAAATAGCACATCCTATGATTGAGGTATTAACGTCATACGTTTATTTTATTCTTGTAAAGCAATGCATAAAAACGGATGTAAAGAAAGAGCCATATTTAAACAAAAAATACATAAATAGATAAAAAGTATTTTTACTTTGCGCAGTTTAGCCTCTTTGTGACATTGACCCTTGATAGCCATATGAGGCCTTTGAGTTAAAGCTCTCAGGCCTCATATGCCTTTCTCGGGTCAATATCTCACCTACCCCAGTTAATAACCTCTTAATATAACACATATATGATCATGATTAAGGATTGTTTTTCCATTTTTTGCGATGTTATCGAAGTATAACACGTCAACGATGGGTCACAAAAAAGATCCAGGTATGGCTAATTTTGAGTCCACAACCCTTAATAAAAGCATTTAAATTACCTATTTTGCATCATAAAACTTTCAAATATTTAAAAATCTTGAAAAGAGTTATAAGAAAAATGTGTGACCATCATTGACGTGTTATACTTCGATAACACCATTTTGTTTCATTATGCTCTAAATTAAATTAATTTCGTTGAACCGATCAGCCAAAAACTTGAAATCAACTCCGCCCAAAGGTCTAGACCTAGATCTTTACGTTTCCTAAAAAAAAGTGTTTCTTGTGGCGTAGCCTCTTTTAATCACTGATGACCCGTGCCATACATGCGGTTTTCAATTGCTCAGGCCTAAAACGTAAAATCGGCCAGCTACGCCCAGCTTTTTTCAGCCGGATCAGGGAAAAAGGTTCAAAATGTCGGTTGTTTTTATTGATTCAGCTTTTAAAAATAACATGACATACTGAGTACACATAATCAGAAATAGCGCTACGATTGTAATATCAAGCTTAAGTGTTTATCTTTACTGAGCATATTTATCTGTATTATGCTATACCACGTCTAAATACACTGTTTATTTACTTTCATTCTGTGACGTTAACGGTTTTAAAAAATGACGTCATGTAACCTTTCGTTACGACATCGTGACTAGATAAGAAACTCAGGCGCGTAGCCAGATTGAAGCCGGAACCGTTCAACTTTTCCTTATATAGTGTTTGGAAGCCCGAGCATAACCCGGACCCCTTTCGCCGCTCATATCAAATGTTGGTCTTTCACTTTAGTCTGCGTGCCTGCGCAACTGAACTATTTTATTTTGACGTGTTATTGAGAAATAACAGGAGACTTTTAAGAATGACTAACGAATCAGAATGCAGTTCGCAGTTTGTAATTATATGAATAATATGAATAAGGCACTGCCTCATAGCGAGCTCAACTCCAAAAACCACTGGCACTGGACTAAAATAACACCGAACTTAACATTTAGATCCAACATCGACCTTGTTTTGTTCACACCCTATATTATTGCATGATACATAAACACATACAGTTTTATCTCATTATCTGAAATTACCTTATTGAAATGAAAACAACAATACATCACATTGACATGTGACCTTGAACTTGTAAGTAACTATATACGCCTAGGGTAAAACGTATTTTTTGTGAACTCGTACCATTTTTTTCTCGAAATACTTTGACCGTACCCCACCTCCCCATCCGGCTTCCACAAACTCCAGTCAATATGGTCCTATACCACTAATGCATTTCCCGTAGGCCTAGATTATAGCCTTTTGGCCTACAACCCCTATTCCTATATCCGAACGGACGATAAAAACCTATTTTTTTTAAAGAACTATCTTTGAGACACTTAAAAATGACCAGCAAATTGGGGGTAATGTAATGCTTTCAGCCTCTAATATTTCAATGAAGGGGTGGGTACCCCCAGAATGGCAGTAAAGACATTTTACTTTTTGCAAATATACTCTCAGTACAATTTTATCCCTAAAAATGCAAATTTCAGTCCAAATATCCTACATCAACATGAAAAACTTACAGACACCTTATCCACTCGGCCTTAATGACAATATTTATCAAGAAGGAAATATTTCTAAAGATCCTAATATTGACATTTTTTCTATATTTTCTATTCGAAAGTGTAAATCTAGGTCTCATGGTAACATCAAACGTAAATCGCGTATATTATAATTATATTCTGTGATGAATTATAGAAATTTCCCAGTTTGAGAAAATCTATATAAACATATCCCTTACTCTACTGTGCTATCTCGCCTAGTGTGCAAGATAGCACAGTAGACAAATGTTATGAACTAAACGATAGACGTTACGATATTACGTCACGAATTGACGTCATGATATTACTCCGCGCTGTCGCCAAAGGAGTGACAGAAGAAGGAATACTTGTGTCAAAAGACGATTGGAAAGAAATTCATCACAGAATATATATTATATAGTGTAATTAACATTTTTGTCGTGATACGGAAAATAATTCATTCATGAGAAAGATTCTTGCGATATAGAAACTCGTGCGAAAACGCACTCGTTCCTATATCGCAAGAATCTTTCTCACTCGGGAATTATTTTCCGTATCACGACAAAAATGGTAATTTAACTCTATGTATTTATTTCTGTCGCTGATTTACATACTATTTTTAAACATATCTGATAGCGTGTGTTTTTAGTTTTATTGTAGGTTTTATTGTTTGTCAAGACATGTGAATAAATGAAACAGCAACTTTCCTATGTTAATTGTGCTATTTTTTCCTGTGACTGTAACATTTCAGGACACAAACACAGTCTTCGGAGACCAACATAATGTTTGCAAAATATCGGGTTTGAGGTGAGGCATACTCTGCTTCGACCCCCTGTGCCTTTCTCTTGTTACGGCACATACTCAATTATGATTATCATGGCAGTCTCGTTTCTTGTGTCACTGATTAACACAAAAGCTCAGCGAGAACTTAACTTGCATACTGCATAGGGTATGGCACTCCCTGCACGGGACTGGCTGCCTTACATCCCCTCCGAAGTATGGCATAATTTTACATTACCTTGCCCGAAAAAGTAGATCTACTGAGGGAGTGTGTTTGAAAACCAACCCCACCCGGATCGAGAGGAAAATATGCTAACCACTCGACAACAATGTTGGCAACACAGCTCTTTCCTATGCATGCTACGCATATACGCTTGTGTGAACATATAAAAGGTGAATCGTTAAATACACCATTTGGTAAAGAACTATTAATCAAGTTTCTAAGATTATCGCGAGAAATGAATTACGTACCTTGGTGTTGTTATTTTTGACAAGTTTGCCTAATGACGCGGTTAACTATTGACGTCACAACGGACGAATAATGTGACGTTTGGAAGGACGATGGGAGTGACCTCCCCTTAACAAGGGAGTTAACTTTGTTTTGACTTTTTACCATATTTTCCCCCATTGTATTTACGCTACTCGCGTTACCGTAGAGCTCGCTTGCGCAAGCTGAGCTCGCTATAACATTTTTCTTAGAAAGCCACACTAAGCAAGTACGCGTTGACTAGGGAGAAGCCAGAGAAAGAAGAGAAGTAACCTTTAAGGGTAAGACACGACTCTATTTAAGACATACCGTCCTTTGAGATAAACGGTAGACGTCATCATAGACTCCACAATCTGTCATCGCACAATCAAAGAGGAAAACACAGTGGCGAAATGTTAATTGGTCAAACACTAAGGGCAACACAAGACAAGACTGAAGACAATTATTACACGTTACCGTTCATTCAGGATTAAGTAGACGTCATCATAGTGTCCACAATGTCGAAAAGAAAAGCAGGACAGCATGGTGTAATTTGGACAAACAATAAACATGCAGTGATTTGCAAAATGACAGAGTAATAACCTCTTTTATGGATCTACACTCTCTTTATTCATTTGACTGTTACTTGCTATATGCAGACAATAACATCTGTTCCCAACTAATACCATTTTGTTTATTTCGTCCATCTCGTTGTTTTTGTTTAGGGCAAAGCATTTTGTTAGAAACTGGAATCATATCTGAATAACAGACACCAGCAAGTTCAGGTTTCTGGTATAACTTCAGAATCTTCACCCATTGTATCGGGTATACCCCAAGGATCTGTATTAGGTCCCTTATTATTTTTATTCTACATCAATGACCTGCCATTATCTATGGAAAACACAGTCACGGATATTTTTGCAGACGATACAACGCTTTCAACTTCTAATTCATCTCTTGTCGATGCTGCAAATTCACTCAATAATGACCTTATCAACGTCAACGCCTGGTGCGATACTAATCGCATGTCTATCAATGCATCAAAAACAAAAATAATGTATCTCTCATATAAGAACAAAATACATCATATTTATCATAATGCCCCTTCTATTCAGTTCAAAGATGAAACTATTAATTGTAGTTACGAAGAAAAAATACTCGGTGTTACAATTGACAATACCCTCTCTTGGAATACCCAAATTGATAACGTTCTGAAAAAATGTAATTCATTGTTATACCTGTTATCTCGCATAAAGATTTACCTTTCTATACCTATGCGCAAATTATTTTTCAATTCTTATATCTTACCCCATCTTGATTACTGTTGTGTGATATGGGGAAATTGTAATACTTCTCTCGAAGATAAACTTGTAAGGTTCCAAAAAAGAGCTGCACGACTTATCCTAGATAAAGATTTCGATACTCCTTCCGTGGAACTTTTTACCGAACTCAGTTGGATGACATTTCCCGAAAGAGTTATATTTCAAAAAGCAATCATTATGTTTAAAACAGTTAATGATCAGGCCCATGCTTATCTTAAAGACGCATTTACTCTAACTTCAAATGTCCATATGCGGAATCTAAGATCATCATCAAATCTTCAGCTATATTCCCCCAGACCCAATAGTGAGTTATTCAGAAAGTCATTTGCTTATTCAGGCTCTAAAGTGTGGAACTCTCTTCCCCACCATATACAAAATGCCCAATCTGTAAATCAATCCAAAACATTGTATTTACAGTGGATTCACCATCCGATATATTAGTAAATGACTAAGTCTTGCAGTTCTATTTAAACATATTTCCATTTACTGAATATACCACTTTAAATGCATTTTTACTTGTAAATATTGTATATATTGTATATATTGTATTGTTGAGGGCCTCATGGTAGATTGACTAGTTTCAAATAAGTTCTCTCGTTAAATAAAGTCTTTATTATTATTATTATTATTATTATTATTATTATACGATGTTGGCCATGTAATAGTATGAAATACCACATTGCAGGTTCCATGTTAACCATCATATCCATTGAATCTTCGGGGTGGATAAAATGTTCGTACTGTTGACGTTTTACATACTGAGCTCATCCCAGGGCCAATGTTATGAATGGTAGAAAGCATTTTTGACTACCGTTCATGGAAAGTCTCCGTCAAACCGAGTTTTAAATTTATCGTGTTGGTTGAGTTCCAAATTTCCTCTTTCTCTTTACATATGAAAGTCTTACTATCCCTGTAGCCTCTACTATCAATCGGAAAGCAATAATATGAGTTCTAATAACAATAACTGTTACGGTGAAACAAAGAACTTCTTATGTAGATGAGGTGTCTATTTTGTTAGGACTTTAAGATGAATTGAATTGAATTGAATGTTGTTTAACGGCTCATCAACACAACACAGTATAGGTTATTTAGAGCCGCCCCAGAGAGAGGGGAAGGATACATTGGAATCCGGGAACCTGCCCTACTCTTATTATCGAATAGATTCCTATGGTTCTTTTACGTGCTCGGAGGATAGACCGATACACGATATACGAGGCTAAGGGAAAGTGTCTTGCCCAAGAACACACCGACGGAACTCACTGGCACCACGGAGGATTGAGCCCGGGGCCTCCGGTTACAAATCCGCCGCGCTACCGACTGCGCCACGCCAGCTTAAAGATGAACATTGACTTAAATCAACAAATCCGGTGTTGATATGTTTTTTAATTATCAAATATCATTATAAATACGATGTTTACTATGTTATTGATGTATGCTTAGTGAAAATATGGTTTTAAACATAAAAATCGAAAAGGCGAACAGGCATTGCTAAAAAATCGAAAAAAATCAAAGGGGGAAAACTCTTCCTCGAATAACCGTAAGTGACGTCATTGGGAACAAAAAAAGCCATTAGTGAATAGGGAAAGCACGCAAAAACAGTATAGTGTGTATGAAAATGTCGGAATTAAACTGGTTATATCAAAATTCTGACAGTAAGTCACCGGCAACACCGCATATCTTGGTACATATACACTACTCAACTTATAAGCGGTAACCCAGGTTTTTTGAAAATAACACAAATACTAAAAGCTGGAAATCACCGAAACGCATACCAATATTTTATTAAGTTTATTAACAATGTAATCTGAAATCATTTTTTTCCAGATTACATTGTTGATAAACGTAATAAAATAGTGGTATGTGTTTCGGTGATTTCCAGTTTATAGTATTCGTGTTATTTTCAAAAAACCTTAGGCGACCGATTGTAAAAGTTGAGTAGTGTACACTAAGCGCGAAATGCAGTATATTCCGAATGCATAAACATGGTCTAATACTTGTACATTAATACGAGCGTCAGATAATAAGGACTTTACTTTTGCCGAAAAGTAGACATTGACAAAAAATGATAAAAAACAAAAAAAAAACAACAACATAATAAATAACACAGCATCTAATTTCTATAGTACCAGGGAGTATATATATATGCCATAAGTCCCCGCCAACTGGTGACCAAAACACTCGAGGAGTGGCACGTATTAGATTTGGATTTGCAGTATGACACGCTCTCCACGTGCCCCCAACTAAAAATATACCACATATATAATCAACTATTGCGGTGCCCTATTGAAGTACAGCCTAATTAGGGTACATACGTCGGTATATAACAAAAACACGCGCACAATTTAGGTAAACATAGTTTTATGACACATTTCCTGTTTATTGCAATTCTGTGAGCGGTGCAATACCGCCGCGGCGAGTCGCGTACTGCACAAGACGGATATATGATACGGATATATGATGCGTATCGCTCACAAAGAGATAAACATACTATGATCTAAATAATATAGCCAAATGTATTATGAGCACGATATTATGTATTATGTGCATGTAGAGATCGAAACAACAGACCTAACAGATCAAATTTACCATAATATAAAAAGTATATATTGTAAAACACTTATTTTACTTATTGCATGAGCTAAGAGCCGTTATTGTTTGCCATAAAACCATACTGAACTAATATTATAGATAGTAACATTATCAATTTTCTGCCTTGTATTTTGTCATATATTTGTTTTAATCCGGAGACCGATATATGTAGACGGACGGCGATATATAAATAGAATGAATGAATGAATGAATGGTGTTTTACGGCACGTCGACACATAAATAGGTCATATTGTGCGCAAAAAAAAATATGAAAAATGAAGTATTAATTAAAAATTAATGTAAATATATAAAGATAAAACTATTAAAAATAAAATTAAAATAAGGGATGATAAGGTGTAATATAAACTATGTATGTAAATCAATAAATGCCCGGCAACGGGTATATAAACAAGTAAATATATATAAGAACACATTACAATGATTTATATAGTCTGATCTCTTTCAGGAAATCTAAAACAAGACTAAAATCTACAGTATCAAATAACTCTTTCATAGTATTAACATTGTAGTACCTTTGACGCATAGGATCAAAGTCTACACATTCCAATAAGATGTGTTTGACCGTTAACGGTGCAAAGCAGGGTATACATTCCGGTAATTGCTCACCTTGTAATAAATATGAATGAGTATAACGTGTATGCCCTATCCTGCACCGGGCTAGGACAACTTCCTCTCGACGAATGGGTCTACTAGAAGAACGCCATTCTCCGAGTAACGGTTTAATTGGATGGAGTTTATTGTTAACTGACAAATCCCAAGCGGCTTGCCAAGAGTTACGAATATATGTGTTAATACAACTTTTAAAATCAGTATAAGGTAATTTGGTATTAGTTATATGTAAATATAATGCTGCCTTAGCAGCACTATCAGCTCTATCGTTACCACGTATTCCTACATGGCTTGGAAGCCAGCAGAAAATAATAACATTATCAATTATAAGAGAATTGTACTTTTCTAAAAGTTGAAGCACAACTGGGTTATCATGTTTCATATTACCCAGAGCTTGAAGAGATGAAAGGGAATCAGAAAAGATTACAAAATGGTCATCATCAGATTCCTGAATATAATTTAAGGCAAGTTCAATTGCCTTAAGTTCAGCTGAAAAGATAGAGGCCTTGTCAGGCAGGCGGCTCTTTATGCTGTGTTTGTGAATAACAGCTGCTGCAGCTACCTTATCTCCATCTTTAGAGCCATCTGTGTAGATATGTTGAAAGTCACAGTATTTCGATTTAATTTCATTAAATTTGCTTTGAAAGACAGTAGGGTCTGTACTGGATTTGTTATTATTACAAAGATCAAAAATAACTGTTGGAGTTTCCAAAGTCCACGGTGGAATTTGTGGTACTTTGTACTTGGCAACCAAATTTAGGTCGATTTCAGTGTCTCTTAATTTTGGTTTAATACGAAGACCAAATGGTCGAATGGCCTTCGGTTTTCGATCAAAAAGAGGTTCACAACTAGGATTAAAAACATTATCGAAAGTTGGGTTTGAAGGGTTAGACTTTAATTTAATGGCGTATTGAAGAGCTAATTTGTCTCGTCTGTGAGACAGTGATGGTTCATTGGCTTCAACATATAGACTTTCGGCTGGTGATGTACGAAAGGCACCTAAGGCGAGTCGTAATCCTTGATTATGTATAGGGTCGAGCATCTGCAAGTACGACTTGCGAGTCGATCCATATACTATTGAGCCGTAGTCCAGCTTGGATCTGATAAGAGATCTGTAAAGTCGCAAGAGGACTTTTCGATCTGCTCCCCATTTAGTGTTTGCAACAACTTTAAGCAAGTTAAGAGCTTTAAGGCATTTGGCCTTCAAGTATTTAAGGTGTGGTATAAACGTTAATTTACGGTCGAAAATAAGACCAAGGAATTTTGTCTCATCCACTACTGGTATTGGTGACCCATCCAGTGTTAGATGAGGGTCTTCATGATGTTTACGAAGTTGACAAAAGTGCATACAATTAGTTTTAGATTTAGAAAATTTAAAACCATTTTCATCAGACCAGGTCTTAAGTTTATTGAGACATTGTTGTAATTGTCTCTCGATAGTATTCATGTTTTTTGCACGATAACATATAACAAAGTCGTCAACATATAGCGAACAATCCACACCTGGATTGATGCATTTTACTATACTGTTAATCTTTATATTAAAAAGTGTGACAGATAGTATGCTGCCCTGTGGAACACCCATCTCCTGTTCATGAATATCAGAGAGGGTTGAACCCATTCGGACACGAAACTGTCTATCATCTAAGAATATCTCTATAAAAATGGGTAATCGGCCTCTAAGACCAATGTCATGTAGATCATTCATAATACCGTACTTCCATGCAGTATCATAAGCTTTCTCCAAGTCAAAAAATACAGCGACTAAATGTTCTTTTTTTTATGAAAGCTTCCCTAATAAACGATTCAAATCGTATGAGATTGTCTGTTGTGCCTCGTTGGCGCCGGAATCCACTTTGATACTTTGTTATCAGTTTGTTGGACTCCAGGTACCAAACGAGTCTCTCATTAATCATTCGTTCCATGGTTTTACATATACAACTCGTTAAAGCGATTGGGCGATAATTTATTGGGTCCGTATGATCCTTTCCAGGTTTGGGGACTGGAATAACGATTGCTTCCCGCCAAGAATCGGGGAAGATTCCCGTCACCTAAATAGATGTAGATCTATAACACTATTGGCAGAAGAGGGTATAAAGTTAAAAAATAAATAAACCTACAAAATATATATTGAAACAAAGACACAGTGTTTCTTTCACCGGGTTCATTTAAATTTATATGCTGAATCTTTTTTAGCAATCTTTTGAAAAAGACGGCTACATTATATTAGAGCCGTCAGCTCTTGACTGATTCACGTAAGGACGCATGCTTCTAATTCAACAGCTAAACAATCACAGTGTATATAAAGATCTAAGACTATATACCTTTCTACAATTTAGCATACGTATACCTGATGAAGTGCTAAGATAACAGATCAAAAACTTTTATGTAACCTCATTTATTAATTTACTCCTCAACGCCGGTTAAATCGGCGAATAAAACTTGCTCGGAGACGGCGGGGCTAGGCATTTCTCATTGTTTGTAATATTGTTGGTACCGCTCTTTTTTTAATCGGCATGGCCATTTGTTCTCCAAATTCAACGAAAAAGAAACCAAAGGATGGACTTCCCACGAATCCAACTCAAAGTGTTACTACAAACTCGCGCGTCTTTCGAAGGTTCTCACTTTTTTTTTGAGGAGACGGGCGATTTTCGTCGGCAACGGTCCACTCACACTATTAACCTGATTTAAAACACGAAAGCAATTGATATTATTATATTGTCCTTTTGTATGTACACGTTTGCAACCAGCAACAGTACACGGCATTTTTAACACGTACACTAAAACGTAATCCTACGTAGACAATGCAGACTTAATGCGGAGCCGCTAATCGCTTATTACCAATGACGTCACAGTTCTCGTGACACTTACCTGTCTTCAAAAAGGGCGAAACTCGGAGCGTGTGCGCGATGATGTATAATTGGCTACTGTGACAAAACGGGACAACCAATAATTTGAACAGATTGTATATTATATACATATTTTTCAGAATATATGCTCAAAAGACACATTTATATTTCACCTTTAACAATTATTTTAAACGTACTTATACACGTTTGAATAATGCATTACATGCATCAATCATATAACTAACAAAGATGAAGTTACACTGAAAATAAATCGATGTGGGTGAGCTTTATTTAATATACATAATCTCGATGTTAATCAATGATCAGCATCCATACACAGAATCGATCGCAAGGACTTTAAAGAGACAAGGTCAATCTTGAACCGCTTAAAACTAGCGACGACCCGTTAGTTTTTCTACATAACTTACATATGTGTAATCATTAATATTATTTATTAGAATAATCCAAAACAAACTGTTGATTATATTGCACCGATAATATATTTAAACATTTTATAGAATTAAGAAGAAATCTCAAAATTGTATTTAATTATATGTAAGCAGGTTTAAAGTCAAAATGATAACGGATAAATCGAGGTGCTATAGTCAAAATGATAACGGATAAATCGAGGTGCTATAGTCAAAATGATAACGGATAAATCGAGGTGCTATAGTCAAAATGATAACGGATAAATCGAGGTGCTATAGTCAAAATGATAACGGATAAATCGAGGTGCTATAGTCAAAATGATAACGGATAAATCGAGGTGCTATAGTCAAAATGATAACGGATAAATCGAGGTGCTATAGTCAAAATGATAACGGATAAATCGAGGTGCTACTTTCAACGCTCGATACAAACTTCAAGATTGCCATTTGTCCCTTTAACCAATATACGTTGTTTATTGTTCTAACATCTTCTTCTTCTTCTTCTTCTTCTTCTTCTTCTTCTTCTTCTTCTTCTTCTTCTTCTTCTTCTTCTTCTTCTTCTTCTTCTCTGTTTTTGGTATGGAAACTCACACGTTGAGTACTCTATGATGCGCTGCACAGGGTTTTTAATAAAAACAGTTAAAATAAAGAATCCCCTATTACCAGCTACTCAATCCACCCGTAAGTTGTAGGACGAAGAAATAAAAAAGACAAAAGGAAAATAAAATCTATGCAAAGAATGCAGCCCTTATTGCAAGTTTACCAAGGGCAGTTATTATAGTTTCATATATGTGTCTTACATTAACACTATTCAGTTTTTTAACATTGCCATACACATTAGCCTACATGTTCATATTTTCTTAAATATTAAATGCAACGAGTTCTCAATAACACTTAACTAGGGATTCGAGCCAAAACGTGGTTAGTAAATATAAAACTTCAACAAGTAAAACAAAAAATCAATTGCAAACGTTGTCTCATCAATTTATCTGTTTAATTGTGTGATGGTAGGGTGTTATTTTTAAAATAAATGGTGGTAAAACCTACTCAGGCAAACAGTCTGCACATACGGCAATTGAGCTTGAACTCAACACATACTAGACATTTTATCTGCCCATGAATAGTACATCATCCCCTCTTGCGACAAGTTTCAGCTGCGCGACAGTGCAGTACTGTATACTCTCCCCCATTCGTTGGTAAGGGGATGGGATTAGCGTGGTATTTTTAAGGTTTCGTAACATGTGTTGACATTTCTGTGGCAAAGTCCATGCTTTTCTTTGTAAAAAATACACAATCCGGAATCTGTACGGCGTTCTTCTAGAGACTTCCAACCTATTACGGAGCATGCTTGTAATGCTGGCATAATAAGAATACTTCCCCCAGTGTCCAACGAGCCGCTCTGCTCTGCACCTTCTTGCCTTGGTGGATGTAAACAGGGGAGGAATATTCAGGACGAGCACATGTGTCTTATTTTGCTATTTCCTGTTCATATGGCTTGTTTGATCTGATGGTTCCTATTACCATGGTTTTTAGACGTAGAGGTGATGTTGGTGTGAAAACGGACTGGAATAACATGTTGAGCATGTTCAATTCCTTATCTCTTTTCCCCGTATTTTCTGTTAAAAAGCATGTCTTTCTTTATGAATGGTGCTATTCCCATAGAATCTTTTTTAGCATTGTTCGCGAGAGAGTACATTTGTTGTAGAGTTTGTGAAATGTTTACCTGGTTCATTTTCTTCTGTTTCGCAGATTGACATATATTTGGCATCTTCATATGGCAGCTCTTGTTTTACCAAGTGTCTCATATCAATACAGGATTGCATCCAGGCTTCCTTCTGTTTTTGCAATACTTGTAAAACTAGTACTCCGGTAACTCTTTTTATAATGTGCCTCCTAATTTCTTGGTCCATGAGAGCGACGGCTTAAAATTAATATATATATATACTTGTCTATACCTTTTTGAAGTCCGTCCATAATTTGCTGATGAATTTATATTCATGATAAGCCATGAATGATACAAGGAATACCAAGCTGTTCCTGAAGATTAACTTCACTCTTGGCCTTTGCCTGCTTTCTTGGGGTTTAGTGCTTACTGCTGCTTAAATAATGCCATTGTCCGAGATTTTTGGTAGAATCTCAACTCTAATGTGGATTATAAACTGGAGGGGGATTTCTTTATTTACACATTCCCGATTATGGGATGACGATGACAATAGGGTAAAAGTGAGGGTGTGTGCACCCTATAAGCTGGTTTTAACCCTCAGCGGCCTTTTTTGCCACTGACCGTTCAAAGGCGATAGCCCTATTATCCACCCGTTTATGTTCGTGTTGTCATATCTTGCCTTTTATTCACCTTTGTAGTTGTTTATTTCTGTGCGTGTTTGTGGTTGATTGTGGTCCTTGAATGCTATATTTTCTGTTCGATTTTTATATCTACTTTTACTTACAAAGTTGGGGTTGTTCCTCAAAGAAAGATAGCGAGTACTTTTAACTGTCGTTGTCTTTGTCATCATCTCAGTCAGATTTGGCTCATCTAGCATATCATAATGGAGTACGTGTTTGCAGTATTGATGTATACGTTGGACGTCTCAAGGTAACTGTGAGGACTGTTGACGTCCCCCAGTATACAATTTGGTAACTGTTCGATAGGCTCACCTGTTCTATAGACTTTAAGTGTTGTCATATCTTGCCTTTTATTCATCTTTATAGGTGTTGTTTATTTCTGTGCGTGTTTGTGGTTGATTGTGGTCCTTGAATGCTATATTTTCTGTTCGATTTTTATACCTACTTTTACTTACAAAGTTGGGGTTGTTCCTCAAAGAAAGATAGCGAGTACTTTTAACTGTCGTTGTCTTCGTCACCATCTCAGTCAGATTTGGCTCAACTAGCATATCATAATGGATTACGTGTTTGCAGTATTGATGTATACCTTGGACCTCTCATGTTAACTGTTGGCAGTTGACGTCTCCCAATATACAATTTGGTAACTGTTCGATTGGCTCACCTGTTCTATAGACTTTAAGTGTTCAGTTCGTCTGGACTCCCAGCGTTCGACTCGTGGTGTATGCAGCATTCAGCAACATGTAAGGGTTTAGAGACCACTTCTAGTTTAACCCAGAGTTTTCGCAATTTGTTTCTAGTTGTTGCTCTCTATCGGAAATATACTTTCTACTTACCAAGATAAAGGTCTCTGTCTCGTCTTAATATCTCAAATTCAACTCATCAGGGACATTTTCCGATTTACGTATGTCCGTGTTTAGCCAAATGTCTGTATCATGGAGTATACTTCTTTCGTAGCCCACACTTCTGCACTAGCTGAGGCAGAGTCACGAATGGATGACATGGAATGGACATAAACACACAGAAAGAAACAGAACTGTAAATGTCACAATTTTAAAAAAATGCTGGTAAACAAAGTTGTCCTGCCGTCTAGATCATATACAGAAGATTTTCAAAAATGGCAGCCTATAACACACATCAGGGGTAAACAGTGGGAATAAGTGCAAGGTGATTAAACTTGCTTAATTAATATATTTTAATGAAACATTTATAACATATATCTGAACAATGTTTAAATTGCTAGGTATGTAATATATCTTGAAATAATATGAATGTTGACGATAGAAACAATGTCTGTGTAGAGATTTATAGAAGACGCAGACAAATAGTGTTAGCTGCACGATATAACGTTGGACGTTTGTACACAAACATGGAGTGAAAGAGCAAACATTAAAATCCGTGTCGATTTTCCTGATCGTTTTATTGATATTCCTTACCTCTGCAGTCAGCTCATGTAGGATGTTATCATTTTAGAATATCAGTAGCTATCAGTATGGTATCTTATGTCTGGTGTATATTAGATTCGATACAAATTAATGGAATATTAGTGCAAACCCGATTTCACTTTTTCCGGATACTATGACCTTATTTAGTTTGACCTCCAAAACAAACAAGAAACCTTCCCCACGTAATTAACAATTGTATACGTTTGCAGCTAATAGTATTGAAAATAGTCCAGAAAACAATGTCCTACCTTTGTGTGTTCACTTTCTTCTTGTAAAGGGAATTTTGTTTTTCGCTGGAGGCAATTTAAGTCATAGGTTTGTTGCCGACTTGTGCTATAGAACTGAAATCTGAGAAGTTGCCTGTTCAAGTAATATTTTTTAAGTATATTTTAAATTTAAAATGAAAAATAGACTACAAATGTCTTGCATACTTACAGAAACCAATTTACTTCTCTAGGTTGTTGGGCCAGGTTTATCGATACCTTTGCTCATATTTCATAAACGCCATCCCGAATCTTTCCGCTCATAGAAAAAACATGTCATGACATTGTTTAACAGAACGTAGATAAACGTATTTTACCCGATAAAAACTGTATCAAAATCCAAACGAAACAGATAAGAGAGATGGACGGACCGAGTGACATCGACATCCCATGAGATGAACAAAGAACACTGTATCAGCTGTATAATAAAGTTCAAGTATAAAACTATGGCAACGTCGATGGCGGTCCATCGCAACTAGCCTGCAATGCTGACTCCATATGAGTATAGCCCCTTCCCTAGGTAGAATGGTCGTTACGCCAGTAGTGCATGTTTACATCATTACTTAAAGCATGTAAGACATTCCATAAAAAAGTGTAAACTGTGGTTTAAATGTTCATTTTGTTGAATTACATTTTTGTCCTAGGTCCCATACCCTGGATATGAAACTGTCGGTGTCATCTGTACATGCTAGGCAAACACTGTGACTAATATGAACTGCTTCTTTCAATTGATGATGGAGGAGTTCAGGTTACGAGCCAAAAACCGACTGACGGAAAGACCGACGGACGGTTCGGAACAAACACTGTATATCCACTTTTCCTTCGAACAGTTCGGATTTAACAAATCAATTTTGTACTGTTTGTTCTGATCGTTTACAAAACATATCAGACTTTACCCATATATAATCTGTTCTACCTAAGATAGGGTAAGAGTGCGGTTTGGTTCTCCCTATAGCAACTTCAAATATGAATTGTTTCACAAGCATGCGAAATAGTGTATATAATTAGATTTATTTTTGATACAACGTCCATATCCCGGTCACGTAGGCGCTAAAACTCATTCTTAAAAACCGGACAGTGTAAATAAAGAACTAAAGAAATTATATCCAGGGTATACTCTAACAAACTAGACAGCATACACAGCCAATATAACACAGAGATAAGCATGTATATATGAATAAATAAAAGCAAAACCTGGAAAGACACCAAGAATATACGTAATGACTTGGCAGAAGCCGAGCAACAAGAGAATAAACATTTAGTGTACACAAAGACATAGATGAAGAAAAACATCAAAACATACCTTCATTCCCGTCATCATAAAGTGTCATTCATATCTGTCCAAAAAAGATACAACCAAAACAAAAGCGTACAAGCGAATTTAAATGGGTCAACTCCTAAGCATTCAGTGCATTGCAAAATAATAGGGTTATAAATGTCCCTACAGGTTTTATAAATATTGTATAAAAGTGATCAGGACAAAGGATCCTACGAGCTTTGTAAATAAGGTCATCATATACTGAGCGGTAGCTAGCATATTTCACTACCGCTCATGAACAGTCTCAATCAAACCGAGACTGCAATATTTCGTATGTGTCGTTTTCGGCCGTTTCCAAAGGTCCATTATCATACTCTTTTTATAGCACAGTGGCGTTGCTTGTGCAGTGTGGCGGCAGTAAAACGTCTCCCCGCGCTTGCAATCAGTACTGTTATTCATTCGATCTTTGGAGATCGCTGAGTCCGATACTTATATTTAATTATCGGTGGTACTTTCTCATTTCTTTTTGTTTTCTTACTTAATTTTCGATTCAGTGGTTCCACTACTCCGGCCGATTAAAGGCTCTGGGTATTGTTTAAACACTTATAGGATATGTTGTCTGCTTTTTAATTTAGTCTTTTGACTGTTACTTGTGATATGCAGGCTTCATAACCACTGCTCCCAACTAAATTCCATTATGTCCGTACGACATGGGGAAGAAAGATACTCCATGTCCACCGCCATATGCATGCCATCTCCGGGATGGTTAAAATTTTGTACTATTGATTTTATTAATATTGAGTTCTGCTCAACCCGGGGCTAGAGGGCGTGAGCGGTAGCTAGCATATTTCACTACCGCTCATGAACAATCAAACCGAGACTGCAATATTTCGTATGTGTCGTTTTCGGCCGTTTCCAAAGGTCCATTATCATACTCTTTTTTCAGGTTGTTTTTACCCTTGTCGCAGAAAACATTTTGAATTACGAGAGAGTATACAAGGTAGATGAGATACAATAATAACATTTGGCAAAGGTCTTTAACCTGACTGAGGAGCCTTTTAGTTATATACTATGGATACGGATGTCCACAACCTGACTATAGGCTCTTAAAATACAACTAAATAAGAAACAATAAGACCAAACTACTTCCGGTATAAGTGGGGTTAACAAAATATGAAAAATATTTGTTTCTAAAAGGAAAACAAATCATTAAAACATATCTATAAGTATTGTCAATTGTATATTAGCAGTTTAAATGTTTTACGTCTAGGGAACAAATATTGTCGACATTTGGTTTTAAATAACCGTTCATTATAGAAAAAAGAAATACAAAAAGATCGGACAAGGAAAGTAGCATTCAAGGCACAGAAACAAACACGCAAACAGACAAACAAGAAGGCAAAAGTAATAATAAATACAAACGTCATCACAAACACAAAAGGGTTGACAATAGGGCTACCGCCTTGGAACGGTCAGTGGCAAAGTAGGTTACTTGGGGTTTAAACCGGTTATAGGGTGCACCAAGCCTCACACTTACCCTACTGTCATCCCATTAAAACAGGACACCAAATTTTATCAACTATGATGACTTAAACATTCGTAAACGATGTATGACTAAAATTCTATCTATCAAGGCTACCGTAATATCGTAACCCTAATCTAATTTTGAAATATAAACGTAGTCAGTTAAGAACTGTTACTTGACAAAAACTATCACAACCTGATTTCTATGGTGACATTATTTACAAACATCGAAACATCCTTGGTCATCACCACTTTCATTCAATCTTTATTAAACTTACTAGAAAGTGTATCAAATGAGGTTATGACCCTATAAGTTTACAACTCACTGCATATTTGGTTATTTAGTGGTTAACATTTACAGTTCACCACTTTGCGTTCCTCTTTGTTGTGCGATGGCCGACCCTATAACATCTACCTAAATCCTAAAACGGATGGTAAAGTTTAATGTTTGTCTTGTCTTGCCCTAAAGGATTTATTCTCTTGTTGCTATATAGCTTTTGCCAAGTCACGGAGTTATTGCTTTGGGGCTTTCTAAGCTTTTGTTATTGTCTTTATATTCGTATATACATGATAATTTCTGTGTTATATAGCCTATTAATGGTGTCTATGTTGTTAGCGAATATAGCATGACGGGTATTTCTTTTTTAAAGTTCACAATGTCCCGTTTAATTTAAGACAATAGCGAAGGCGTGATGTTTGGTGTACCCTAGGACCTAGTTTGCCCAGTGTGGTTCCGGGGGCCCCGTTTGGTTACGGGGCGGGGGCCCCGTTTGGTTACGGGGCAAAGAATAGGGCCACTGCAGATCCCATTGGAGGGGAAGGCAGAGGGGTAGAACCTCCCAAATTCATGTTCATTTTATCATTTTTTGATCATGCTCATTAAAGGTCTTCATCATGACCCCTGCATTGTTTCAGGTGCCATCTCGCTCATATCACTAGAGCAGTGGCAGAAAATCTATAACGTGGCTCCAGCGTAAATGGAGTATCTACAATAGAATTTGCAGCAACTCTGCAGTTCAGGGTGAGAAGGTTCTAGGATCGTTCTCCATATTTTATCTCGATGTACATGGAGGATGAGCCTGGCATGTTCATTCCTGTCAGGCGCCATATAACCTTTCATGTGTTGGTGCGCCTTAAAACCCCAATTCAATTCAATGCTAGGATCTAGATTACATCCCCAGTGGCCTTTTGTCATTGCCCGTTCCAAGGCGGTAGCCCTATTGTCAACCTGTGTATGTGTGTGGTGTGGTAAATCGACGTTTGCTGTTGCCTTTCAAACTTATTGTTTATATAAAAAAAAAATAAGTTTCTTGTTATCAGCACACACATGTGCATTTTGAAAAGCTATCGAAAATCATTATGATCATGGCGAATTTATATTGTCACCCTTAACATTTGAAGACCACCTCTGGTCACTTTAAAATTGTTTATACTAAATGTAATTGTCTGTTACCGTCTTCTGAAATTCTGAAAGGTCTCATTAATGCTGTTGAGGCTCCGCATACATATTCGAAATTCTTATATTCTAATTGTGTTCTAACGGCTATCTTTGTTATCTCCCTTTGTTATTTTACGTCATTTGCACGAATGCTGTCAAGAACATTTCTCAAAAAACGTTCGACTACGTATTTTCCAGTTCACTACAATGTAACCTCTAACCCTACGTTGTATTATTTGTTATCGAATCGAATCAAGCATATCTGCGTTTCGTGCCCATGATTCTTATCAAGACAAGTCGTAACCGTTGAATAATATTTTTTATTTTATAAAGTAAGCAATTAATTATTATGTTTAAAAGTACACTTGTATACACTGTAAATAGTACAATTTTTTTTTGTGTTCGGTGCCTTCTTCTTCATCTATGCGTTCAATTCGGATATAACAGTACGGTATGCATCGACATATGGTGTATATTTCTATAGTAATGGAATATTTATAATAACAACTCTTTCAAGATTAGAAGTGTGTGTAAAATTAAAAAATTCTAAACAAAAATCAAAACGTTGAGAAGCATTATTTTAACTAGTCTAATTTTTCATAATTCTATAATTCACTTTACAGAACAAAAACAAAACAAACGTGTGTTTACGCACACCCGCCTACTGTTTTGTTTCAACCGCCGACCCTACATCTTTTATTAAAAATCTTCTATTTTCTGACTGTTAGTGGAAACACATATATGCCTCATAGCACTTCAGAAATTAGAATATACTTCTCTTCTACGTGTTGTTAATAATAACTGGAGAGGTTGCACACGTATCTACGTGTCTTACAGCGGCATTCTAATAATAAAAGTCTTAAACAGTTTCTAAAATTCTAAGTTTTGCCTTTATTTCTGTAAAAGTGCCACAGCTTTCAACATTAGTTGCTAAAATATGGTTTCAAGAACACACACAAGTGTTGGTTTGCTCTTCCCTACCTATCCACTAAAATACCCACAGCCTCTTTATACACATGGTTAGGTAGCAATGAACAGTTCCTTTACATTTTTCACTTTGATAACGCAATCTTATAATTATGTGTTGTAATGCACAGGCTAACATACACGCATCCCTTACGTATGAATAATTGTATTTCTGTGCTGAATTGTACTTCTAGCACGTCTTGTTAAAAGGGTTAATTGTAATCAATATGTAAGGCATGTCAAGGTATTTGAACAGAGAGAAGCGAGGTCGCCCAACTTGATTCAAAATGTTTGGTATGAAGAACTTATGGTAAACATCGAGAAAATTGTGTCTGGTAAGAAAAAACGTCGTGGCGTGTTTATGTCTCCGACATTTTTTCCCCTCAGTATTGTTTTAACACCCGTGACTCGATCTATTATTATGTTGTTGTTTTTTTGTTTCGAGTTCCTACCCGGATATATGCTTCTTGGTAGCTATTTTACTTTGCGTAAAACCTTGCTTATAACAATTTTAGATCATTTTTGATTAGTATCTTTAGAATAAAATTACGTTTCTTTAAAAATGTTTTCACGCATTCGCAACATCTCGATCACATCTTCGAAGAATAACTCGAATGTATCTAAGATGGTCACCATATTTGTTATGCCATCCTAAGAAGATACGCCTTAGATTCCCGCCGAAAAAAAATTGCATTCAAAATTAGAGTTATCAGCAACGTTTTGCAATGCCATTTAGTCGATTGCTCCATATATAGTTTTTTTGCATAAAAGCAGTGATAAAACCGTCATCAGTGTTGTCAATAACAAACATGCAACGTAATCATACACCAACACGTGGGGCTAACGGCCATATTGATTATATAGTAAAAATGCAGGAAATATCCTGCCCAGCTGTCTTCAAAAACAAAACGTCAAGATGTTCAACATACCGATCAGTCGATATACACACGAGGCAGGATCCTGAAGAATGACGGGACTGACCGAGTTTGCACGATTGGTTTTCACGATCTTTAAAAAAAAAAAAATTACCTAAGATATATTATGAAATCCTGGTTCGAGAAACGGCAAATGGTGTTTTACCAATTTCAAATGTTATGTTTGTTGTTGTTGATCTTTTATATTTATAAGTCTCGATATCAAACATATGTGGAGACACAAAATTTCTAATTAGCGCAGTTTTGAACAAAATCAAAGTTAGAAAATGAAGGTAAAATAAAGTTCATTAAGACCACTTCTTCATATAATACAGATATGTTCATCTTATTCAAAAATAATGACACTGTTATGTATTATGACTCTTAACTATGTGTTAACCAGACGCTGTTTTACATATTTCCTGTTTAATAATACAATACATTAGTGGGATAATTAATTCGTTCAATTTCACCATGATAAACAAATCATTCGGAGTCATTGTTTTTAAGGCCAAACAGAGATATACACAACTGGATTCGACTGACTCCCCCACCCCTCATACATCAACAGTACACACGGCAATCCACCCCTCATACATCAATAGTACACACGGCAATCTTGAAATTGTATTAATCCAGTATTATTTTGGCTTCAAATTTGATTGAATATAATTAAATAAAATGTAATATTATTGGAGTTTTAAATTTTTCTTCGTTAGTCTACTGCAGGTTTAAATATATGTTTGTTGCAGTTTAATCAACAATTTGCAATAAAGATTCAAAACCTTAAGACAAAAACTAATAGTGATTCGCAGATATGAAAGTTATATATGAAAACGGACGGACGTAGGCATTGTGGACACTGTGTCTCGTTTTTCGCTAAAACGTACGCACGAACATTAATGAAAATGTTAGAAAATGTTTGATTAACATTTTTTCTTCACTTTAAGACAAACATCTTTCAAATTTGCTCAATGAGTTAGGACATATACTATATATATAAAACACACATGTGTCCATGGCCTTGACATTTAGCTTTAAAGCGACTAAAAACAACTTGCGGAAAACAAAACAATAAACATTTGCTTATCTCTTTTTTTTTTTATTTAATATTTTATTTCATCAATGTCTTGCATAATACAAATCATATTATAAACTGACATAATTGCATAACATATATGTGTCTTATAATTTATAAAGATATTTGTAATTTTGTTTTTAAAATGCATGTGTTAATATGATTGCCATGTTATGTATATTGGCAGAAAAAAGTATAGCAGTGCATTTAATGTGACAAAAGTATCTAGTACAAGTTTAATCATATCCTTGCTTATCATT
This sequence comes from Cyrtodaria siliqua, assembly GCA_037043455.1. Lineage (NCBI taxonomy): Eukaryota > Metazoa > Mollusca > Bivalvia > Adapedonta > Hiatellidae > Cyrtodaria > Cyrtodaria siliqua. The sequence continues at coordinate 59,828 of JAWPHD010006125.1, read as the reverse complement.
ATGTTCAACAATACTTTTCAAATTTTAAAGGGACACATGGCAATCTTGATTTTTTAAAAACTCACGGCGTCCCGTTAGTTTTTCTCTTCACTTGCATTTGTTCAATCATTAATAGTAATTGTTAGCATAGTTCAAACAAATTGTTTTTAAATATTACTAACTTTCTATAATAGTGCATCAATAATATGTTTAAAAATTTGGTGAAATGTTGAAGAAAACTGAAATCTCATTTTTTTATTTAATCATATGCAAGCAGTTTTAAAGTCAAAATGACGCAGGATAAGTAAATTGAGGAGCACATTTTAATGTTTGAATAAAACTCAAGATTGCCATGTGTCCCTTTAAGCTATACAACTCTTAAATTGAGAGGGTGTATTTACATATACTATACAAATAACACTCATATGTGCTTATGACTTTGATGTTTAGGTGTAAAAGGACGGAATAACAACCTGTAAAACAAAAATATTAAACAGTTGCTTACTTGTTTGTCTTTCAACAATATCTTCCTTCAAGTTATAAGCGATATAGCTTTCAAATTTGATACGTAGGTTACTGTTATTAGGTCTCGCACCTCTCATTGTTTGCCTACACGTTTCCGGCAACTCGACTTGCCGGTCTTTGACGAGCGGGATGAAAAAAATCAACAAACGATTCCCACCGCTATATAATTCTATAATTCATCCATGAGTTAGTTCTTGAAACATTTGTGGAATATCTTTCCAGAAACTATTTGTGATTATCAAGGTTCTTTCTACGATAAATCTCGCATATACATGTTATCGATGTGTGTCTAATATATCTATACATTAATTACATAAATAATAATATGTATGAAATATGTCGTGTGTATATCGATAGATTAATGCCTTAAATAACTATTTGTCTTTTTAACAAATATATAGTTTTTTTAACGTGAACTGTTCCATGCTTTTGTGTTTAATTAACATCATGGCCGACAATACATTTCCTTTTATGTGAAAAATGATCAATGGCTAATTTTTGTAAACAATTAAATACTTGCTTGTCAATTTGGGCGCTGAAGACAGGATAGTAGCGAGTTGGTGTACACATAAATGTTAAGCATGTTATTTAAGTCGTATATAATTGTAAATATGTAGGTAATTACATTTCCAACTTTAAAGTGTTATAACTACAGTTGTTTTTATATTAAACTTATTTTGAATGGTGTCATTAGTTTGCAAATATAGCTAACATAAATACTATTTACAGCCGTTAATTACCCAGGTGGCGGTGCCATACGGATGCAGTGAGCGCGTTAGGTATGGACAGACCAAATCACCAATCCTGCTGCATTTGTGGGGCACTACCACTTTGGGATTGTTATATTAATTCTGTTCGAAATGTTTTGCAATACTTTGTAACACCTTCTTCGTTATTTTTATTAATTAGGAATACAAATAATATAATATTACGTTTATAGCAGAAAAAAGTTCATGTAAATACTTAGAACTATAAATATGTTTATTGCTATGTCATATGTTCTATGTATATATGCATTTTTTATTATTTTTTTTAATTTTTTTTATTCAGTATTTACATAAAAACAAATATATAGACATGAAATACAACATTGTAACACTATATGTGACATATTCCACCATTTTGTTTCCTTTTATGAATTAATTGAACCAGTATACATTCGTTCGTTCTATCATTCAAACTCATTCATTGAATCATTCATTCATTTATAGTTCATTCATTCATTCATTCATTCATTCATTCATTCATTCATTCATTCATTCATTCATTCATTCATTCATTCATTCATTCATTCATTCATTCATTCATTCATTCATTCATTCATTCATTCATTCAATTCATTCATTCATTCATTCATTCATTCATTTATTCTATGTTCAGTTGTGTATCCGTTATTTTCTGTTATTGCGGCGATTATCAGTTGCGTTTACATATCTACCCCTACGCTGATACAGGCCGATGTTCTATTTTTCCTTAATTTGCCTCAAAGATTTTCTCTGTCCACCCACTTTGTGTATTTTGTGAATGAACTGATTAGGTCAGAAAACCCATGCTTACGCAGTGAATGCACGTGCTGTCTTTAAAATAGAACATGTGAAGGGTAACCTTTTCATTGTAAGATTGTGTTGATCCAATCATGTGGCAACATTGTTGTTCTTCTAAAACTGGATTATATATGCATTTGTAGTATCTCACGGGCCTATGGCCTATTGATTTATGAATAAAATCTTCTTCATAAAATCGAGTTTATCTAATCGTATTTTCTACACAACTCTTTGTGTTGTGTATTGTCCTTTTCATTGTATATTTAATTTGCTCTTTCTTTGTGGTGCAATGTGGACCTACGGTGCTATTGCGTTTGAGTGCTGTGATTTCTAAAGAACCTTTTTTCTATTGTTTGTACAGTGTGTAAACAAAGGTTGAGGTTTTAAACTAAAGATCTTCGGTTTTGAACAATTTTAACATATGTTATGTTGATAATATATAAAAGGTTTATGTGCGTATCATTGTTTACATACCATTACATACTCGTATATACATGTTAACATACACACATTGATAAAATGCAAACGTCAAACTTTACAGAATTATAAGAGACGATGATTTAAATATATTCACAGATCATATGTTAAAATGACATGTATCCCTCAAATATATTTAAATGTACATAGCAAGTCCAAGGGAATAACAACGGAATAACAACACTAACATTAAGAAAATTATACAATTTAATATATAATATATTATATAACTAAGCATAACACTCATTTTATACCCATTCTAAAACCTGTAATGCTATTGTTAATCACGGCCCCTGAATATTTAGTATACGCGCATAATAATCAAACGTCTAACAGTTTATTAAAACTGTTTAGATAATATTAGGTGCGTATGTAAACTGCATAATATAACCGATGTAATAATTATATAATGAGAGAGTTTTTTTTTATAGTTTACTTAACATTTTAATTGTACAGTCGATGAATTCTGTAATTAAATAAAGTTGATCACATTTTAAAACCAGATTGCATACTTCTAAATATAAAAGGCAATACAATTTGGAGTTTTAAATTTTTCGTTTTTTTGTTTCACGGCTGTGAAATATATTAGTATTGTAATATAATCAAGAATTTGATAATTTGTTAAAACAATTTGCGTTGAAGTATTCAAATAATTATTAATAATAATATTATATATATATAATTTTAATAAGTAGTGGAACTATCCTAAATGCACGTGTGTAAGACAAATGCACGCATTTGCATGTATAATACAGGAATATATAATTTTCTATTTAACACTTTTATAAAAAAAAGAAAAGAAAAAAAAAGCAACAACAACATGCCATCTGTGTTACAAACAAATAATAATAATAATAATAATAATAATAGTAATAATAATAACAATAATAATAATAATAATAAAGACTTTATTTAACGAGAGAATTCATTTGAAACTAGTCAATCATCCTGGAGGCCCTCAAAACAGCCCGTTAAAGCTCATTTTTGTTAAATTTAAATGTGTATTACAACTTATCTAACGGATTCGTTTTAGTACTATATACATATTTTACTAATTGCATATTGTGTACATACTGAGTAAGGTTTATTTGACATGACCTAGACATTAATAGAAATGATGATGCTAAATATGTCTTTATCACAATCTGCTATTCTCATAACTACTTTAGTTTAATAAACAGATAATTAAGAACAATTATATGTGCTAAATAACGTAAACACATATTCAGTACAAAATATTCTAGCAATTAAAATCAAAAAGAAAATATCATTAAAATGTGTCGGACTCTTGTATATGTTATGACCCTTTCTATGTAGTTCTGTCAACTATATATGTAATACGGTCGACTATAAATGTAATAATAAATAATCAACTAACTGAAGAAACCTTTGTCACAAAAAGTGAAACAAACACCATATTAAAGACGTAACAAAATACAAACATAGTCGGCAAGGTATATCATATAACATGAAATGAATTAATACCATCATAAAAAATATTTAAGAAACAAAATAAACATTTATATTTCGAGTCGGCATTATTTACAGCAATCAACAGAGGCCCAACTGAGATTCACAAAAGCTCAGTGAGATTCACAAAAGCTCAGCTGAGCTTTTAACCCGACAAGCAACATAGACTTGACATACAAACTTTGACAAATGTATATGGAACCAAAGACAAATTAAATAAAACAAAGCATAACTATAACGGTTCAATTGTAGAACATGCGAAACCAACATAATCATCAATTATTAAAACCAAAACGCACAACAATAATTTCATTTGAAAGAAGAGAATGGTTTAAATAAAGCCCATTTCAAGCAAAACCATAATAAGATAAAAACAAAGTACGGAAATCTGTAAGATTTCGAAGCGTTGATAGTAATGTCCGTGGTGAAAAACAGTTTTGAAGATGAACACAAAATGCAACGGTTAGGTGAAATAAACAGAACCGGAAACAAGAAGAACGTTTAATTACCACAATAAATGAAAATAGTTTTCATAGAACTTGTCTTACTTTATTTGTTGCGTTTCTGTTCAGCTCTAGTTTTATTTTATCTTACTATTTAGTTATGGAATTACGAACACATAAAATGTCGGCGTATACAACGAACTTAATTTGTTAATTGAAATTTACTGTTTGTTTATATTAACTCAAAAAGTAAAAAAAAACAATTACAAAAATAATAAGATCTTCAATGTATCCTCTATAAAGAGAATTTCAAATAAAATTACTAACAAGATAAAACAACAAACGAGTAACAATTTAAGTTAAAATAACACGGAAACATAAACAAAAAATGAATATAAATGAATATAGTCAGTGATAGACATAATATATGCCAGTTATCGTTAAACTGTATTTTCCAAGATACATATAATTTAAACATACATGATGTTAGTAGAGATGATTTCTGTACATCTACAAAGTACATTGTATGTCGTATAATAACAATCATAACATTACGTCGTTCCGACTTAATTCCATTAAGCGATGGGAGAGCTTATATTAGCAGGATTTTATAACGGATAAAACATTTTTAAAACATTTTTTACTGCAGAAATACGATAACCTGTTTAAAATTATCTAATAAATGTTTTAATTTTACAATACCCTAACTTTTTAAGATGAAATTAAGGTTTTATTTCATACCCCAGCCAACCCCGTTTTCGCTTCTTGGAGAAGGGGTTGGATGGGGTATGAAAGTTAATACTCGGACCACGTAATGACAAAGTATTAGCAAAAAGAAGAGCTACAAAAACACTACCACAATGATTATAAGACGAAAACAAAATCCCGTAAATGATATGTATAATACCTTTTTCATTAAAACATCTGTTTAACGTAACTCCGCGATCATAAGAATATCTAGAACGATTTTTAGGTATACCTTGCTACGAAAATTAAATAACATTACAGCATACATTTAAGTATAAACATATGTTCAGTCATGTATTTATCACGTTTCTAAGCGTTATACAGGTTCTTTGAAGATTTCATTTATAATTCATTATTCCATTGAAACTGTCGAAAATGTCTATTATAAAACAAATTTGTATTTAAAGGAAATAAACAGCTTTTTCAGAGTAGCTTTAAAACAAAATGAGCTAATGTTAATTCCATTCATTTATCTAAATAGACACGTTAAACAATTGTATTTTTATAACATGCGCATGCTTGTCGTGAAAATGTTTATTTTAAAACAATGACATCAAATAAAATGCATGACAAAGCTTGATCAGCTTCGCGCGTAGTCATGCAAGACAATACCTGCAGAATGATCGCCCTTTGGGCGAGGAGACACTATACTGCGGGATGTTAACAAATTGACGGCTGGTTTAGTAAATAAGATCTTTATAGTCTATTTATGATCCCGGTAAATGCCATTTGCTTTGAGTGTTAGTATATTTGTTGATTTACTTTGAAAAATCTTCACAATGTCAGATGTGGGGACGTTTTGTGTGGTCCGTAAACGAGAAACCCAGACATGTTTTAGTGTAGTCGTCGATGGCGTTGATGTGTCTACTTACTCTGATGTCCCTGAGGGAAAGCAGAACATGAAATTGTGTTCGTGCATGCATCTTCTATGCTGCGAGGTCGTTAAGGGAAATATATTAAGATTGTATTTGAAGGAAAAAATAGAATTAAGGCTGATTTACATTTTGGAAAGTTGGACATTAATGCAACCCCGTTCACTCGGTTGTATGTATGTATGTATGTTGATGACCAAAGTAATGTGGGTCTTCTCCATAAAGACAGCCCATGTATTTCCCTCCAGGTTGAAAGAACTAAAACAACACAAAACAATCTCCGACTATCTTGTAAATTAACTTGCTATTATATAATATTAACAAAAATGGCCAAAATATATATATTAAATATATTAAAGTTAAATGCGCACAACTTCTGAAAAAAAAAACATTTTCATAATTCATAAACTGTGGGATACGAATTAAATAAACATTTAAGAAATATACAGTTTGTGGATATTTTTGCGTAAAATTTATAATTAGATTGGGGATGTCAAATTTCATCATTTAACGAAAATGAGCGCTATTTAATGCAAGTAATTTACTTACATTATTTTAAGTTTATAAAAATATCAGAAATATAAGTTAAATGCGCACAACTTCTGAAAAAAATACATTTTCATAATTCATTAACTGTGGGATACGAATTAAATAAACATTTGAGAAATATACATTTTGTGGATATTTTTGAGTGAAATTAATTAGATTGGGGATGGCAAATTTCAACATTTAATGAAAATGAGCGCTATTTAATGCAAGTAATTTACTTCTTAAGGACATTATTTTAAATATATAACAATATCAGAAATTGAAACCATACATAGATTTCTCTGTCTGTTCAAAATAGACAAATATACATAACTTTATATTAATATTTAAATGCGTTATGGTTTTCAAATTGATAAAACATGTTCATTTTCTCATTCACATAAAAAGATAACTTTTTTTTTTGAAAGCAATGTATTTAAAAAAAATAATAAAAAAATAAATAAATAAATCATAAACAATTATTATTAACCCATGTTTTAGATGTAGGTCTGTGTTTTACACAACTTCTTAAAATTGCAATCAATTTGTTTTCCTTTATTTTTTCATTTGTGTCTTTACAAATATAAATGATGTGGATATTTTAAATATATACAATCTGTAGTTGTTCCAATGCCTTGGGCCAGGGGACCGCGGTGGCCTAGTGGATAGATGTTCGGCTCTGAATTCGGAGATTAAAGGTTCGAGCATCACTTGAGCCCGCTGGATTGATAAACAGGGCAGTCCATTGTATCAGATTCTATAGCATACGAGCACGTTAAAGAACCATAGTAGAATCCCTGATACCTATATATCCCTCTCCTATCTATGTGGATGCTCGAAACAATCTAAAACAATATTTTGATGAGCAGTGAAATATGTTTAAAGTGAACTTGATGGATGCAGGGGAACGACTCTTACTACTATTTGAGCTAAGCATGAAAAAGTTATCTTTCCTATATTAGCTCGCGCTGAACATATTTTACCATGACAACAAGCGAATACAATAATCTCCGTGCGTACCACACATAAAAAATAATTTAACGACCTTCTAAGAGACCACATCATGGACGTTACCTTTCATTTGAGGTCAACATCAAACGTAGAGGTCCATTGTTCATGCAAATTTCGAGATTTAATACCCGATTTATGAGCTCATAAAGTTTAACAGAAAAGGGGTATTTTATTACTGTTTATAATTGTCTTGAAACTGTAACTCGCCCACACTGTGGGAGATAAGTGTGACCTTTATGAAAGTAAATTCAGATGAGTCATTTCGATCATAGGCCACCTCAGTTACGTCAGGCCGGATGTAAATGAAGTCTCAGTCATGTCAGGTCTTGACCCTACATTCATGAGACCGGAAAGCGTTACTACTGCGTACCGCATACCAGTCTACTTCGTCTGCCCCTCCATCACAAGGTATTAGGTTCACCTGCAAAATAATTTGGAAACCGATTAAAGAGGGAGGGTTGTTGGACTAGTACGGTCGGGTTTGCATGAAGCCTCAGTCATGCCATGTCGGGTCTGCATGAAGCTTCAGTCATGTCCGGCCGAGTCTACATGATATCACAGTCATCCCAAGCCGGATCTACATGAAACCTCAGTTTTGTCAGGTCTGGTATACAGGATGTTTCAGTCATGTCAGGCCGGGTCTACATGAAGCCTCAGTTATGTAAGGCCGAACCTAATAAGGCCTCAGTCATTTCAGGTCGCGTCTAAACGAAGTCTTAGTTCGTGTCAGGTCGGTTCGAAATAAAGCCTCAGCCATGTCAGATCGGGTCTACATGAAACCTCAGCCATGTCAGGTCGGGTCTAAATAAAGCCTCAGCCATGTAATGCCTGGTCGAAGTAAAGCCTAAGTCATATAAGACCAGGTCTAAATGAAACCTCAGTTATGTCAGACCTGGTTTTAATAAAGCGTCAGTTATGCAAGGTCGGGTCTAAATAAGCCTCAGTTTTGTCAGGCCGGATCTACATTAAGCCCCAGTCATGGTCTAAATAAGCTTCAGTCTTGTCAGGCCGGATCTACATTAAGCCTAATTCATGTCAGGTCGGGTTTAAATGAAGTATCAGCCATGTCAAATCGGGTCTAAATAAAGCCTCAGTCATGTCAAGTCGTGTCGAAATGAAACCTCAGTTATGTCAGGTCGGGTCTAAATGAAGCCTAAGTGATGTCAGGCTGACTCTACATGAAGCCTCAGTAATGTCAGGTTGGCGCTAAATAAAGTCTCAGTCATGTCAGATCGGGTCTAAATAAAGCCATAGCCATGTCAGGCCGTGTCTAAATAAAGCCTCAGATATGTCAGGCCCAATCGAAATAATGCCCCAGTCATGTTAGGCAGGGTCTAAATAAAGCTTAAGTTATGCCAGGTCGGGTCTAAATGAAGCCTCAGTCATATCAGGTCGGGTCTAAATAAAGCCTCAGCCATGCCTGGTCGAGTCCAAATGAAGACAACACATATTGTTTGGGGCGCTTGTTTCAGTCAAAGGTTTCTTGGACTATATTGACAAAATTCATCTAGTAACTAAATAATTTGTATATCAGTGAGATAGATAGACAATTTTAGTGGTAAGTAAAAACACTTTACTTTTCAAAATCGGTTGAGAAAGATAAAATCATGTGCGAAAGCTGTTTTGATGGGGGCATTTTCAATGCAAAAATTCTGCTGCATGAACAATTTGAAAAGATACATTTTTTAAGAATTTGTATCCAAAAGTCATTTTGAATTGTTGGATATTCGTAAATTAAGACAAGCTGATAGTTTTATAGCAAAATATGAAGGCTAACTGAAGTTATTTGAAATTTCTTAGTTTTCTGCTGTCCCAACAAGGAATTTACATGGGAAAAGCTCCATCAAAAATGATTTGGGCTATACAATATTTATTTCTTAACCGATTTTCAAAACTAAGGTCTTTTTATTTACCACTAAAATACCAGTCCTAATGATATATAATTGATGTATGTATTAAATAAATTGCTCAGTCTACAGAAAAGAAAACCTTTGGCTGAAACAATACCCTGAACAATAGTTAATAGTGAAATGTATTCATGCTTCGATGGTTATTTATGCTTTGATGTTTATTTATGTTCTTCTGGATCCCGTTGTATTTTGGGAGTACGCCCATTGTTATGTTTTTGGTAAGAAAGCCACAGGTCATGGAAGAGTTCTTCAGCACTTATGCGTTATATTTGCTGCTACATTGGCAAAAGGAATTGCCATGCACGCCGCCACTAAGAAGGTTCTTAATAGTTGTTTTAAAGGTTTAGTTTGGAAGACAATTTTCCTGACGCCATGGCTAGGCGTTGGAGCATCATTGCAGTATTGACTGCCCTTATGCCATGGCTAGGGTTGGCTAGGGTTGGATTAACGTTGCAATACTGACTGCCTTATTCCATGGCTTGGTGTTGTTGTTTGTCTCTTTCATTGTATTATCAAGTTTTGTTTACATTTGGGCGCTGTAGAGGATTGTGCGCATATAAAATCGATTCAAGCTAACCAGTAGGCCTTATTGCCTACTGACCGTTCCAAGTCGGTAACCCTGTCTTCACCACCCTTTCTGTTGTTTTTTGTCTCTTTCATTGTAGTTTCAAGTCCTTGTTTGCAGTACAGTGCGGACCTACGATGCCATTGCGTTCGGACGCTGTGGTTTCTATAGGACCCTATATATCATTTTGGTGTTAGATTAGCGTTGCAATTTCAATTGCCCTTGCGACATGACTAGGGGTTGGATTAACATGCCAATACTGGCTGCTCTTCCGGCCGCCATGGCTAGGAGTTGGGTATCTTTGCAATATAAACTTCCCTTACGCCATGGCCAGTGCTGGATTAACGTTGCATTATTGACTGCCCTAATGGCTTGGATTAACGTTGCAATACGAACTGTCCTCCTGTCTGTTGGAGTATCATTGCAATATTACCTTCCCTTATGCCATGGCTAGGTAGTGTAATATCGCTGAAATACGAACTGCCCTTACGCCATGGCTAGGTGTCGTAGTATATTAACGTCCCTTACGTCATGGCTATTTGTGGGAGTATCTTTGCAATACTAAATGTCCTTACGCTATGGTTATGTGTCATTGCAATACTGGCTGCCCGTATGCCATGGTTAGGTGTGGTTGTAACATTGCAACATTAACTGCTCTCACTATAGTTTCACGCACTTACGCCCGGATGCACTGCTGTCCACACTCATTAGGCAATAGAATCGCCAATAACTCTGTATATACGAGTTAAGCATGTTGCTGTTAACAGTTATTTCCCTTTGATCATTTCCCCACTATTTCAACACAACAAAATTATAGATCTGCCGAATCAACAATATTTGTCTCATACTGAAATGTCACACAAATTACAGAACAAACATTCTGAATAATGTTTCAAGTTGTTTTCATATGCAAACTATAATATATAGTATGTCTACTATGTTGGTATACACTATAACATTCATGATTTTTTTTATTATACAGAATGCTTAATATAATAATGTATGTAAACCGTTTTGCACTATTATTAAGCATGTATTTCTTCTTTTAATTATAAATATTAGCGGTATATATTTTACTACTTTATTTCTTCATCTTTCATCAGTTTTTGCGCACAGTATGACCTATTTTTGTATCGACGTGCCGTAAATAACCATTCATTTATTCATTCTTTCATTAATTATAAATATTAGCGGTATATATTACGAAATAAAAATATCAATTAATTAATTATCAAGCATTCGTAAGCTCGACATTCATTTCATGTAGAATATATGGGGGCTGTTGATTGCGCGCGCGCGCGTGTGAGCGTGCGTGCGTGCCTGCGTTTGTTTGTAAGAGGGCGTTTCAAGAAACTTGAAAATTAAAAAAATAATTAATTTACCCAATCTGCTGTAATGACTTGTTATATCTGAAGCGTTAACGGGACCCATGTCCTACATCTCGCCTGGAGGTGTTTACTAGAACCGTGACTTACATATGTTCTGTAGGGTGCTAACTTAAACTGTGTTTTACATCCAGATTTGGGGTGCAAACTAGAACCGTGTTTCACATCTGGCTTTGGGGTGCAAACTAGAACCGTGTTTTACATCTGGCTTTGGGGCGCAAACTAGAACCGTGTTTTACCTTTGAATTACAAACTTAAGCAGTGTCTTACATCTCGCATTTGGGGTATTTACTGGAACAATGTCTAACATCTCGGCTTTGGGAGCTAACTAGAACCATGTCTAACATCTCGGCTTTGGGAGCTAACTAGAACCATGTCTAACATCTCGGCTTTCTAGAACCATGTCTAACATCTCGGCTTTGGGAGCTAACTAGAACCATGTCTAACATCTCGGCTTTGGTGTGTTAACTGGAATTATCTCTAACATATCGCCTTTGGACTGTTAACTAGGACCATGTTTTTCATCTGGCCTTTGGACTGCTAACTAGAACCATGTTTTACATCTCGCCTTTGTTACATCTCGGCTTTGGACTGCTAACTAGGACCAAGTTTTACATCTCGCCTTTGGACTGCTAACTAGGACCATGTTTTACATCTCGCCTTTGGACTGCTAACTAGGACCATGTTTTACATCTCGCCTTTGGACTGCTAACTAGGACCATGTTTTACATCTCGCCTTTGGACTGCTAACTAGGACCATGTTTTACATCTCGCCTTTGGACTGCTAACTAGGACCATGTTTTACATCTCGCCTTTGGACTGCTAACTAGAACCATGTTTTACATCTCGCCTTTGGACTGCTAACTACGACCATGTTTTACATCTCGCCTTTGGATTGCTAACTAGGACCATGTTTTACATCTCGCCTTTGTTACATCTCGGCTTTGGACTGCTAACTAGGACCATGTTTTACATCTCGCCTTTGGACTGCTAACTAGGACCATGTTTTACATCTCGCCTTTGGATTGCTAACTAGAACCATGTTTTACATCTCGCCTTTGGACTGCTAACTAGAACCATGTTTTACATCTCGCCTTTGGACTGCTAACTAGAACCATGTTTTACATCTCGCCTTTGGACTGCTAACTAGAACCATGTTTTACATCTCGCCTTTGGACTGCTAACTAGGACCATGTTTTACATCTCGCCTTTGGACTGCTAACTAGAACCATGTTTTACATCTCGCCTTTGGACTGCTAACTAGAACCATGTTTTACATCTCGCCTTTGGACTGCTAACTAGAACCATGTTTTACATCTCGCCTTTGGACTGCTAACTAGAACCATGTTTTTCATCTCGCCTTTGGACTGCTTACTAGGACCATGTTTTACATCTCGCCTTTGGACTGCTAACTAGAACCATGTTTTACATCTCGCCTTTGGACTGCTAACTAGGACCATGTTTTATACCTCGCCTTTGGACTGCTAACTAGGACCATGTTTTACACCTCGCCTTTGGACTGCTAACTAGGACCATGTTTTATACCTCGCCTTTGGACTGCTAACTAGGACCATGTTTTACATCTCGCCTTTGGACTGCTAACTAGGACCATTTTTTTCATCTCGCCTTTGGACTGCTAACTAGGACCATGTTTTACATCTCGCCTTTGGACTGCTAACTAGGACCATGTTTTACATCTCGCCTTTGGACTGCTAACTAGAACCATGTTTTATACCTCGCCTTTGGACTGCTAACTAGAACCATGTTTTACAACTCGCCTTTGGACTGCTAACTAGAACCATGTTTTACATCTCGCCTTTGGACTGCTAACTAGGACCATGTTTTACATCTCGCCTTTGGACTGCTAACTAGGACCATGTTTTACATCTCGCCTTTGGACTGCTAACTAGAACCATGTTTTACATCTCGCCTTTGGACTGCTAACTAGAACCATGTTTTACAACTCGCCTTTGGACTGCTAACTAGAACCATGTTTTACATCTCGCCTTTGGACTGCTAACTAGAACCATGTTTTACATCTCGCCTTTGGACTGCTAACTAGAACCATGTTTTACATCTCGCCTTTGGACTGCTAACTAGGACCATGTTTTACATCTCGCCTTTGGACTGCTAACTAGAACCATGTTTTACATCTCGCCTTTGGACTGCTAACTAGGACCATGTTTTACATCTCGCCTTTGGACTGCTAACTAGGACCATGTTTTACATCTCGCCTTTGGACTGCTAACTAGGACCATGTTTTACATCTCGCCTTTGGACTGCTAACTAGAACCATGTTTTACAACTCGCCTTTGGACTGCTAACTAGGACCATGTTTTACATCTCGCCTTTGGACTGCTAACTAGAACCATGTTTTACATCTCGCCTTTGGATTGCTAACTAGGACCATGTTTTACATCTCGCCTTTGGACTGCTAACTAGGACCATGTTTTACATCTCGCCTTTGGACTGATAACTAGGACCATGTTTTACATCTCGCCTTTGGACTGCTAACTAGGACCATGTTTTACATCTCGCCTTTGGACTGCTAACTAGGACCATGTTTTACATCTCGCCTTTGGACTGCTAACTAGGACCATGTTTTACATCTCGCCCTTGGACTGCTAACTAGGACCATGTTTTACATCTCGCCTTTGGATTGCTAACTAGGACCAAGTTTTACATCTCGCCTTTGGACTGCTAACTAGGACCATGTTTTACATCACGCCTTTGGACTGCTAACTAGAACCATGTTTTACATCTCGCCTTTGGACTGCTAACTAGGACCATGTTTTACATCTCGCCTTTGGACTGCTAACTAGGACCATGTTTTACATCTCGCCTTTGGATTGCTAACTAGGACCATGTTTTACATCTCGCCTTTCGACTGCTAACTAGGACCATGTTTTACATCTCGCCTTTGGACTGCTAACTAGGACCATGTTTTACATCTCGCCTTTGGACTGCTAACTAGGACCATGTTTTACATCTCGCCTTTGGACTGCTAACTAGGACCATGTTTTACATCTCGCCTTTGGACTGCTAACTAGGACCATGTTTTACATCTCGCCTTTGGACTGCTAACTAGGACCAAGTTTTACATCTCGCCTTTGGACTGCTAACTAGGACCATGTTTTACATCTCGCCTTTGGACTGCTAACTAGGACCATGTTTTACATCTCGCCTTTGGATTGCTAACTAGGACCATGTTTTATACCTCGCCTTTGGACTGCTAACTAGGACCATGTTTTACACCTCGCCTTTGGACTGCTAACTAGGACCATGTTTTACACCTCGCCTTTGGACTGCTAACTAGGACCATGTTTTACATCTCGCCTTTGGACTGCTAACTAGGACCATGTTTTACATCTCGCCTTTGGATTGCTAACTAGGACCATGTTTTACATCTCGCCTTTGCACTGCTAACTAGAACCATGTTTTACATCTCGCCTTTGGACTGCTAACTAGGACCATGTTTTACATCTCGCCTTTGGACTGCTAACTAGAACCATGTTTTACATCTCGCCTTTGGACTGCTAACTAGAACCATGTTTTATACCTCGCCTTTGGACTGCTAACTAGGACCATGTTTTACATCTCGCCTTTGGACTGCTAACTAGAACCATGTTTTACATCTCGCCTTTGGACTGCTAACTAGGACCATGTTTTACATCTCGCCTTTGGACTGCTAACTAGGACCATGTTTTACATCTCGCCTTTGGACTGCTAACTAGAACCATGTTTTACATCTCGCCTTTGGACTGCTAACTAGGACCATGTTTTACATCTCGCCTTTGGACTGCTAACTAGAACCATGTTTTACATCTCGCCTTTGGACTGCTAACTAGGACCATGTTTTACATCTCGCCTTTGGACTGCTAACTAGGACCATGTTTTACATCTCGCCTTTGGACTGCTAACTAGGACCATGTTTTACATCTCGCCTTTGGACTGCTAACTAGGACCATGTTTTACATCTCTGCTATGTGGTGCTATGAAGAACAGTGCATTACATCTCTGCTATGTGGTGCTATCAAGAACAGTGCATTACATCTCTGCTATGTGGTGCTATCAAGAACAGTGCGTTATATCTCTGCTATGTGGTGCTATCAAGAGCAGTGCATTACATCTCTGCTATGTGGTGCTATCAAGAACAGTGCATTACATCTCTGCTATGTGGTGCTATCAAGAACAGTGCATTACATCTCTGCTATGTGGTGCTATCAAGAACAGTGCATTATATCTCTGCTATGTGGTGCTATCAAGAACAGTGCATTACATCTCTGCTATGTGGTGCTGTCAAGAACAGTGTATTACATCTCTGCTATGTGGTGCTATCAAGAACAGTGCATTACATCTCTGCTATGTGGTGCTATCAAGAACAGTGCGTTATATCTCTGCTATGTGGTGCTATCAAGAACAGTGCATTACATCTCTGCTATGTGGTGCTATCAAGAACAGTGTATTACATCTCTGCTATGTGGTGCTATCAAGAACAGTGTATTACATCTCTTCTATGTGGTGCTATCAAGAACAGTGTATTACATCTCTGATATGTGGTGCTGTCAAGAACAGTGTATTACATCTCTGCTATGTGGTGCTATCAAGAACAGTGTATTACATCTCTGCTATGTGGTGCTATCAAGAACAGTGTATTACATCTCTGCTTTGTGGTTCTATCAAGAACAGTGTATTACATCTCTACTTTGTGGTGCTATCAAGAACAGTGTATTACATCTCTGCTTTGTGGTGCTATCAAGAACAGTGTATTACATCTCGCCTTTGTAGTGTTAACTAGAACAAATATAACATCTTGTCATTGGAGTGCTTACTAGAACCGTTTCTTACATCTCGCCTTTGGGATGTTAACTAAAACCGTATATTACATCTCACCTTTGTGGATACTAACTAGAACCATGTATTACATCTCGCCTTTGGTGTGCTGAATATAAGCGAACCTTACATCTGACCTCAGGTTCCTGCATCTGCTGCATTAACTTACTATTATTACTTACCTCTCATGAACAGACTCAATAAAACCGATTCTGCTACTTTTATCTTTTGTTTGTGTTTGTTGCTTCCAAGGGATCAGTATTTATTAAAATTCACACTGGCGTTTGTTTTGTGCTATGTGGCGGCCGTAAAAAGTCGCCCCGACTACAAATCAGTAGTGTTGTTACTAACTGATCCTTTGGGATCATCAAGCCCAATCTGTGTGGCTTTAACGTAGGATATCGCTTAAGTAGGCACTTAGAGGCGTGATAGGTGTTGCACTTGACATTACCTCTCATGAACAGTCTCAGTAAAACCGAGTCTGCTATTTTTATCTCTTGTTAGTGTTTGTTGCTTCCAAGAAATCTCCTTTTCAGTATTTACTGTTATATCCGGATTGTTAACTTGGCCCGTGTCGCACATCTGGCCCTTGGGGTCTAAACTAGAAACGTGTCATATTCTTATAGAATTTTGATTTTTAATTTTTATATGTTCATGGTCATCTGTATTGTCTACAAATGCATCCTATTTGGTCAGATGATAGAGTCTGGAGGAGATTATTTACACTGTCAGTTTGTCCTTTTACTTGTTTGTTTCGAATGCGTGTTTTTGGTTGACTGCCTTCTGCTAATGTTACATTAACTGTCACACTTCTGATTTATTTTTAAGGGCGCTGACTAGAACAGTGTCTTGAGGCTTATGACAACTTTGAGATTAATTTATGCTTATCGGTTACAAATTCAGGAGACATTCTTGTTAAAATTTGCAATAAGCGTACAGTTTCATCTATAAGAACATGACTTTTCCACCAGATATGCGACTTGACCGGTCCACACAACCCTATTAAAGACAAGCTGCTCTTATTAAAAAGACCTCTGTTAGGGAAACACTTTAATTTTTACACTGTAACACTATTAAAGAGTGTTTTTACTAACGGCAGTTTAGGCATTTACACTATATGGACTTGCCAAGAAGTTGGTGAAGCATAGATAATATTTCGCCAGGTACGAAAATATGAAAATATGATTTATAGATATAGTTTTATTCAACGAATACAGTACACCATTTGGTCCATGAGTATACAAATACACAAATAATTTTCAATTGCAGAGGTCGATGGCAGTCACAAAAATTACATGATATCAAATTTTGTACAATATAATAACATTCTAAATCAGTTTTAAGTATGATATTTCTAACATTGTATAAGTTTTACTATAAGCAATTGTTTAAAAGAGAAACATTCTTCAAATCCACGTGTCACAGACAGTAGTATTGTTGTTAGAGTACCACTTGGGAGAGTACTAGTATTTATTGATTGTAATATGTCATTTCGAATTTTAAAACCATCAAATACATAAGTAGCCAAATTCTTTACAGTAGTAAGCTTTTCTGATGTCAACAGTTCTATAAATATGGAAATATTTGGTCTTTGCCAGTAGTATCGATTGGTAAGTTTTGTTCTTGTTTTTTTATATAAAGTACATCCCAATATAAAATACAACAGCTGACCTCCAATTGAGTACAAACTGTCGCAGATTTGTTTTTGTATTGCTATGAAAAGATTTCATCTTCATTCTTTCACTAGATACTCAGGTAGATGTTATTGACTTTACTAATACGTATCGGTATCTGGATGATATAGTGAGAACATTGACATCCCTATATTGTTTTACTAAGGTTAATGATATCTACCCTAAAGAACTTCACCTCAACACAGGTAATACTTCTCGCCTGGAATTCACCAACCATTCTTCAAACTATTCTTAGACTTGAGCTCGAGTACTCAAATATCGTTCACAAATATTCCCATGACATTCGAAGATAAACATTCAAATGAAGTTGCTATTTATTAGCTTGTTATGAACGTTTATACTTTAAAATAGAAATAATTCTGATTGAAATGTGCTTACGTGGGCTTTAGTCTAATAATATTCTCAAGAATGGTTGGTGAATTCAAGGCCAGCTAATGTCGCGTCCTTTCTCGATGTGCATCTCTAAATTGAAAACAGAGAAACAATAAGCAATATTTATGACAAGTTAGATGATTGCAATTTGACATAGTTTATTATCTCTACTCAGACGGGGGTATTTTCTATGCAATTTCTTATGAGGTATAGTTTCACAACGTATTCGTTTTTATAGCGCTTATAGCCGAGGTGAGGTTTCAGGACTTAACATTCGTAAACTTTCTATTACTAAAAGCTACTCCATCAGTGCTACTGTACCATCTTTTCAAATTGTAACCCTGAGTTACTTTTGAAATAAACAATAATTTAGGAATTCTTCTGCGACATTGATTTGCACAATCCGACTTCTATGGTGACGTTATTTACAACTTTGTAATAGCATTGGTCCTAATCAAACTTGTTAACAAATTACACTACAAACCCGTTTATCAAAACCATAGCCAGGTGTTATATAGTAATGTCGATTAAGAGAATAGAATTATGAGTTGGTAACTCTTAATTCGACGCTCCAGTTTTGGGGTTTGGCCTGGTATAGAGTTTGGATTCTCAAAATAGGTAAATTATATATATACCTCGTCGTCAGTAGGGTTAGCAACGGTGTACATATGTTGTAAAATTTGGCTGTTGTTGACGGGATATCGACTTTAAAATACAGTCTATAAAAAGAGGTTATCAATCTATCTTTTGCAACGCACTGCATGATCAGTGGTTGACCCATTTACAGTTAGTTAATACGCCTTCAACTTTGAATATGCAATGACCCGACAGAAAGTGGACCTTTGGTGACGTCTACCTAAATCCTGAGAAGGAATATATCGTTTAAGGTTTGATTTATATATTGTATTGTCGTGTCCTTAACGCTTTATTCTCTTGTTGTTCATTCAAAACTTACTGTGTGGCTTTCTAGAGTGTTGTTTCTTATATTCATATATACATGATCATCTTTGTGTTTCACTTGTTTTTCCTATAGATGTTGTCTAGTTTGTATGAAGATAAAGCCTGGCAGAGATTTTCTTATTTACATTATAATGTCAATCAGGTAAGAGTGAAGTTTGGTGCACACTCGAACCTGGGTTGAACCCCAAACGGTATTTGTGCCAATGACCGTTCCAAGGCAATACTCCAGTTGTTTACCCATTTACGTTTGTGATATCGCATATTTTGTCACTAATTATCCACGTATTTGTTGTTTGTTTAGAATTAGTGTTTTTGAACGGCTGTAAATATAAAATTTTCTGTTATCCTCTTTTACGTATTGCCTTTGGTATGCTAACAAGAATAGTGTCTTTCACTGTGGGTGCCCCTTTTGGAATGCGAACAAGTGTATATTATCAGAAACGTTTTAGAGCATTATTATCGTTGTAAATGACTTGGTTATGTTAGAAACCCAATACAAAAATATAAAACCATAACTGTTTTGCAGTCACGGAGTTTTGGGCTTTATCCCAAACGATGATACTTATTAATAAATAGCATCATTAACCGTATGGTATTCGAAGCATGCAGAGGGTATTTGATGTTTTAGAGTGAATATAGGTTTTATTTTTATCGAGATGTGACACAATTTATATTTTCTGTAGTGCTTCAGGGCGTGTTTTTCTTTTTATCTTAGGCGTGAAAATACTTGATTTATTTACGGCAAACCATTGTATATTAGTTTTGTTTTATACACATCCGGTAACTGTGGCATAGAATAACATCCGAGAATAACATTTGTACCACCGAACCACCCCCCACCAACCATTCCCCCTACCCCGACACACACCTTTTTAAACTGTCAAAAATGCATTACTGATATTCTTATCATAAAAAGTGGGATTTATTAGAACAAAGTCAGAATTATCTTTTATTATTCTTTATTGTTTGG
The DNA here is from genome assembly GCA_037043455.1 of Cyrtodaria siliqua. Classification (NCBI taxonomy): domain Eukaryota; kingdom Metazoa; phylum Mollusca; class Bivalvia; order Adapedonta; family Hiatellidae; genus Cyrtodaria; species Cyrtodaria siliqua. The sequence continues at coordinate 39,543 of JAWPHD010006125.1, read as the reverse complement.
CAGAATTGCCATGGCTGATTTTATGTGTTTAATATAGCATTATAATTTATAACAAATTAATTGAATTTTTCTAAATCAACTCTATTCGTTATATTCCGGACACTCGGAAATATTGACAGTTGATAACATTCCAGGTTGATAACATTCTAGACAATAGGACATATTGGTATACTAGTATTCCAGACAGTCGGAAATATAGTTCCATATTCCGGACATATCGCACATCATGGACATATTGGCATTTACTAATCAATATTCAATTGGCATTTCTTACATAGAGATTATTTAACTGCTGGGATCAATTATAGGGAAATCCTTCACGAGATGGTAGAAGTGTGGTTCTTTTCACGAACGAGCGTAAGCGAGTGAGAGAAAAAACAACACACGTCTACCACCGAGTGAAGGATTTCCAAATAATCGATCACAACAGTTAAATAATCTATTTATTACATTTTTAATCAGATTATGTATGATTTTAACCAGAATTATTCGCTTTATTTAGCGTTATCGGTGGATGACGTCGACGTCACCAACACGTTATTGACGCCATAACTCCACGTCTCAGTTAGTTATTTTTGTGTTCGGAGTTAGTTATTAATATTTAGCGATTACGAATATTCTTTCACTGAGAAATCCCAATCTTTTACCTATAGAAATATAATTATTGTATATTCCGGACGATTAGCAATATTGTCAATTCGACTTATAAATCCACATGCCGGACAATCGGAAATATAATTACATATTCCGGATAATCGGAAATATTTAAAATAGTCATTGACTATATTTGACTCCGGAAAATCGGAAGTATATTTAAATATATTCCGGACATCGGAAATATTGAATTGGACCGCCGCCTCTGTCTGAAACAATCGGCATTTTGGCTGGTCATTGAATATATTAGAATAATCGGAAGATATTAAAATATATTTAATATATAAACTTTACAAGAATGTTGCATTTGATAACTAGATGGCCGCCACGGCCAAAAATAGATTTAAAACAGAACAAATTTGTAGCGCCTATTTTTTGAAAAATACAAATGATATTGATATGGGACTTTTTCTAAAATGATCAGCATGACATAATGTTGGTCCTTGTCGGAAATCGTTTTGAGTCGACGTTAAACATGGCTGCCAGCGGCCATCTTTGTTTACATAGAGTAACAACTTGAAGAGACTACTCCTCTGAAACTACTAACGGAATTCATGAATCTTCGCAGGATTGTTACTCTTAATGTCTAAGTGATCCTTTCAAAAAGTTCAGGTCGACCGGAAATTCAAGATGGCCGCCATAGCTAAAATATGTTTTTAAAAAACAAGTTTGTAGCGACTACTTCTTGAAAACTATAAGTGATATTGATACGGGCTTTTTTCTAAAATAATCAGCATGATATGATGTTGATCCTTGTTGAAAATCATTTTGATTTGATATTAAACATGGGCAGATATCGACCATCTTTGTTTACATAGAGTTATATAATAACAACTTGTAGCGACTACTTGTCTGAAACTACTTGACGGATGTTCATGAAACCTCACAGGAATGTTGCTCTTGATGTCTAGTTGATCCTAGCAAAAAAACAAGCTTGTAGCGACTACTTCTTGAAAACTGTAAGTGATATTGATATGATACTTTTTCTAAAATGATCAGCATGACATGATGTTGATCCTTTTCGAAAATCATTTTGATTCAACATTAAACATGTCCGCCAGCAGCCATCTTTGTTTATATAATAAAAACTTGTAGAAACTTCTCATCTGAAACTACTAGACGGATTATTTAAAGAAAAATTGTAGTGACTACTTCCTGAAAACTATGTGACAGAGATATGGGATTTTTCTAAAATGATCAGCATGACATGATGTTGGTCATTGTCGAAAATCATTTTGATTCAACGTTAAATATGGCTGCCAGCTGACATAGCTTGCCATAGAGTTATATAGTAAAAGCGTGAAACGACTACTTCTCTGAAACTACTTGACGGATTTTTATGAATCTTCACAGGAATGTTGTTTATGGTATCGAGTTGATTCTAGCCTAATTTCAGGTCGGCCGGAAATTCGAGATGGCCGCGACAGCTAAAAATAGATTTTAATTTTTTTTAGCGACTACTTTTTGAAAACTATAAGTGATATTGATATGGGACTTTTTCTAAAATGATCAGCATGACATGATGTTGGTTCTTGTTGAAAATAATTTTGATTCGAGGTTAAACATGGCTGCCAGCGGTCATCTTTTTTTACAAGAGTTATATAGTAAAACGTTGTAGCGGCTACTCCTCTGAAACTACTTGACAGATGTTCCTGAAACTTTACAAGAATGTTGCATTTGATAACTAGTTGATCCTAGCAAAATTTTAGGTCGGCTGGAAATTCAAGATGGCCGCCACGGCCAAAAATAGATTTAAAACAAAACAAATTTGTAGCGCCTATTTTTTGAAAACTATAAATGATATTGATATGGGACTTTTTCTAAAATGATCAGCATGACATGATGTTGGTATTTGCTGAAAATCGTTTTGACTTCGAGGTTATACATGGCTGCCATCGGTCATCTTTGCTTACAAGAGTTATGTAGTAAAAACTTGTAGCGGCTACTCCTCTGAAATTACTTGACAGATTTTGATGAAAATTCACAGGAATATTGCACTTGATGCCTAATTGATTTTAAAAAAAATTCAGGTCGGCCGAAAATTCAAGATGGCCGCCATGGCTAAAAATAGATTGAAAACTATAAATGATATTAATATTTGACTTTTTCTAAAATGATCAGCATGACATGATGTTGGTCCTTGTTGAAAATCATTTGACTCGTCATTAAACATGGCTGCCGGCCATCTTTATTTACATAAAGTTATATTATGGAGCTACAGATAAACTTTTTGATCAATTGGGTATTTACCCATCGGTATTTATTTAATTGTGTATTTCATGATTTAAATTGGGTAAAATAAAACAATAAAAGTTTGCGACATTGTTTTGGGGCGGCCTTCCACTAATATTGTATACACAAAATCTAAGCAAATCAACTTCTTTTACAATAGGCTTCATACAAGGTGACTGGGTATCTCTCCTCAACAAAACATATATTGCTCAATTTGCATTGGTTGTTTTATCTTTTGACACCTTACATTAGTTTATTAGTACCCATGCTTTTTATTTTATTTGGGGATTTTTGCATTTTTTATTGGGTATTTAAGCAAATACCCTGCTTATCTGTAGCTCTGTCACTGTTATATAGTAAAAACTTGTAGCGACTACTCCTCTGAAACTACTTGACAGATTTTCATGAAACTTCACAGGAGTGCTGATTTAGCTATCAAAACCTATCAGTAGAGCTTCCAGGTCATTGACATCTTGTTTGTAGTTGCCGGGGTAGACTACAAACACCGCAAATCCCGCTAGACGCAGAGGGGTGGGACCCCTCCCCCTCATCTCCTCCTCCTCCTACCCACACACTTCATGTTCATTTTGTCATTTTTTATCATGCTCATTCAAGGTCTTCAACATTACATCGCGAATGCAAACGTGGACACGTGGCTCCATCGTAAATAGAGTTTCTACTACAGAATTTGTAGCACTTTGCAGTGCTGTAGGTTAGCAGGTTCTAGGCCAGTTCTCCATAGTTTATCTTGATGTAAATGGAGAATGAGCCTGGCATGTTCATTCATGTTAGGCGCCATATAGCCTTTCATGTGTTGGTGCGCCGTAAAACCCAATTCAATTCAATCCAACGGTTTTAATAAATTCAATAACAATACGTGGTCCTAGTATTAAATTTCATACCCATCCAAGAAGCAAAAACGGGGTTGGCTGGGGTATGAAAAAAACCTTATTTTCGGCTTAAAAAAATAAGTAAAATTAAAACATTTAATAGGCAATTTTAAACAGGTACAAAATATTTTAAACGTGTTTTATTGTCGAAATATCCGTTATAAAAATCCTGAAAATATAAGCTTTCCCATCGCTTAATGAAATTAAGGCGGTACCACGTAATGGAAAAGAATTTGACATTTAACTGACGTCAGAACGTCATTGAAGTTAAATTATACCACAAGTTATTACACCCTCAGACCAAATAAGTTATGTGTTAAATAATTATAAAGATAATATGGCTTACATTTCGATCATTTTCATTAAATAGAGTTCTTTGTATGATGCAATCCAATCTAAAGCTGTAAAATGCACCACATATTGCGAAAAACAGGGTTGGACATAAAAAGTTCTCTTTTACTTTTAACTTTTGACCTATAGCCCTAAGGTTCTCTAGGATTCGAATCAAGACCGCGGTAGTTGTTGGTGTTAATGGCGTGTTACGTTACACGGGTAAATAATCTCACATGTTTTCCCGTCGCTAAAGCATTAAATCATTATCTACACATTTTGGTTTATTACCTCTTTCAATAAAAACCAATCAGAACTGTTTAACAGTATGTATTTTATGTATTTTCGTGCATTTTATGTATTTTTCTTCAGAGTGCCGGCATGTGGGAATCGTTCATTCAAAGAGGAAAGGCTTTCATTCATTTTGGATATAAGCCTCCACAAAATGGGTAAGAAGCTGGAAATTAAGAATATCCTGCAGAGAACCCATTGTAGCACAGGGACACAACTGTTCCAGCGAATTCACCAGTTGGCCCATCATCAAAAATGGAAAGAAGAGGGTAAGTAATTATAAGCAATATAACAAATCAAATCAAATCAAATCAAACATTTTACTGGTCTAAAATCCAACAGTAGGAATATCACCAAAACACACAGTCAAATACAAAGCATGTACAAAACGAAAAACAAGAAAATAAGTCATATATCTCTCTCCATATATGCTTATTTATAATTATGATAACAGTCAATTGTTAACTTATATAAATCCATTCCTGATGGAGATCATATCTAAATACTACCACATATATAGTGTTACTTCACCAAGTAAATTTTATATCCATAATAACGTCTTTCTAAAATTGAAAAACTCTGAGACATATATTGTTCATATCTTGATCATAACTACCGAGAATAAGGTAAAATTTACTCTTATCGTCCAACATTGAATAATAGCAGTTAGTTCTGCAAAGAAATTAGTCCTTACAATATGTAACTGGGAACATTTTATCATAAAATGGTATTCATCCTCAATCCCATTTTTACACATCTTACACATTCTGTTATTAATATCTATTTTAGTATACCTTCCTTCTTCTATAAAAAGCTTGTTACAGGTTATTCTGAGTTCAACAGATTAGCAACTTCAATTTTTACTTATCTTTGGCTAGAAGATATTTTTCCATACAGTAAATCCTATAGGTACGTAACTTATTACCATTGGGTTTATTAGCGTCATTATATAAGTCACGTGTCCAAAATGACTCGTATCTATCCTGTAATTTTTTGTTAACAGAAGCTAGCAATGCACTGATTGAAAAAGTGTTTTGGTTATCCCAAGAAAGGGAGAAAACAATTTGTGTAAGTAAAAAGTGCATTGTTGGACCGTATCCTTTATTATTAGATATACTATCTAGGTAAGATTTGCGAACAAGAGAATCTTTATTGGAGTCGATGATGTGAAACCAAAAGTTGACAGAACTTTTGAGACTGAAAATAGCTAAAGGGTATTTTCCTAATTCAGCTCTAACACCATCATTCGATGCATATTTGTGAACTCCTAACACGTATTTAAAATATCTAAGCTGTAGTTTGTCAGGAGCAAATAGGTCATATCTTTTTTCAATATCGGTGTTATGTTTAACAATCAATTCCAAAGCCCATACCTCACTACAGTACAGTAGGATTGGTCGAATACACATATAAAATAGTCTTAAGTGTACAATAACCTTTGATTTATCAGAGATTAATGATTTCCTTATAGAAAAATAGCTTTGCTGGCCTTGTTATTGAGACGACTGATTCCCTCAGTAAAAGTACCAGAAGGTTTGAAAATTATACCCAGGTATTTATATTCAGAGACCATATCTACACATCTTTGGTCAAACATAAAACTGAACTTTTCCAGAAGTTGACCAGATTTGTTAAAGACAATCACCTGTGTCTTGTCCAGGTTTACTTCAAGATTCAATTGTTTACAGAAAGACTCCAACTTTGAGAGGGAAGATTGCAGACCTGTATCTGAGCTGGATACGAGAACCAGATCATCAGCATACATTAAACATGAAACTAATATTCCGTCAAGCTGAGCAGAATCACATGAGGGGTCAAAGTAGCTTACAAAATCATTTATATAAAGGGAAAACAGAGTGGGGCTAAGAATACATCCCTGCTTAACTCCGATTTTTGCACTCAAAGGTTGGGATAATCCAATATCAGTTTTAACACAGAATTGCACATCGTCATACATACTTTTTATGATATTAAAGAATTGTCCTTTTATATTATGCATGTTAAGTTTATGTAGTAATGCTGAACGATTAACAGTATCGAAAGCCTTCTTAAAATCCACAAAACATGTAAGCAAGATCGTCTTAATGCTTTATCTATGAGTATTTTAAGGGTGAGAATATGGTCACTGGTTCTACATCCTTTGCCAAACCCAATTTGCTCTAAAAAATATTATTGTTAGTTTCTAGGTAACAATCAAGTCTGTTGAACAAAACTCTACAAAAGAATTTGCTTAAACAACTGGAAATTGCAATACCTCTATAATTTGAGGGGTTTAGTTGATCACCACCTTTAAAAATAGGTTTAATCACATTTCTCTCCAAGACTCTGGATATACAGCTTTATTTAAAATTAAATTAAATATTTTAGTATGCATATCAGTCAACAGGGCATAGATAGTCTAATCATTTCATTGGATACTTGGTCAATACCACACTATTTATTGTTGTTTAGGCTGTTGGATGCCTTAATGATCTCCTTAGGAGTAATGTCTATATTTAGGATATCAAAATTACAATCAGAATATTTCTTTAAAAGGTTATCAGTATCAGAGTCGAAATTATTTTCCTGAGAAGTATTCATTAATGTTTTAAAATATTCCGTCCATGACTCCATGGATAAGTCTGAAGAAGTGTCGTTCTTTAGGTTATCTTTCAGATTATTAACAGTCGTCCAAAACTCTTTTGCATTATTTGCTTCGATTTCTAAAACATTGCAAAGTAGTATATTTTTATGAAGCCTATATTTTTTCCGGACCTTAAATAGACCTTACTGCGTATATCAGGGTCCCATGGCCTGGAACATAACTGTCGACTCCAATATTTTACATTTTTTCTTTTATTTAACAATTCAACATCGAACCAAGCTTTTTTCCTTTTCCTACGGTTTTTACGTTTACGCCATTTTTGTGAGTTACCTAATGGGGTAGCGTTTTTTTAGACATGATGAAAAATCAAATATGATTTTGTCAATTTTTTCTTTATCAGACAAACTATCGTCATTTAGTATATTATTAGACCTATCAACAAGATCAGACTTATTAACCATGTCTATATTATTAATAAATATATTTTCTTCCCATATCATATAAGTTTTCTGGGTTTTTTCTTGCATTTGGTGATATACCAATGATTGGATATTAACATATATTTGACATTGATCTGAAGAAACAGGATCATAGTTGTGATCTTTAAATGATGAAATATCATTTAGTAAGTCAGAGCTACATATACAATAATCTACAATCGATGCGCCAGTGTAACCTACAAAAGTAGCAGTGGTCTGCGAATCACCAAGTGTTCTGCCATGTAATATCCGTAATTGTGATGAAATACACAGTTCTAGTAAACATTTACCATATTCATTGGTAGATTGTGGTAAAATTGTATTTCTGAATCTATGAATCTTATCAAAACAGTAGCTTTCAGGTAGAAATTCATCTACAAAATCATTTCCTTCATTGAAGATAAAGTCCAAGTCGTTTTTATTTATATGGGCATTTAGGCCCCAATTAACACAACGAATCCCAACTGACTGTACTTAACAATGTCAGTTTCAAGTTTTTCAAAAATAATTGTGTCACACTCAGTTCTCTTTGTATATAGGGAAGATAATGTACAACCCACATATATAGAGGTCTTGATTTAAATTGAAAAATTGGGCATTTATTCTTAATCTTATCATGTCATTTTGACTATTATCAATTATTTTAACACCTTTTCTAATAGTGCCTACTAGGTATTTCGGACCTACAGTTAGCAATTGATACATACCCACCAATTTGAAATGAGTCCTGGTAAGAAGCATGTGTCTCTGTTAAAAAGACTATGTGTCGGATTTAATGCAATCTAGGAAATACTCATCCTCAAGTTTACAATGGCGCATATTTCGACAATAAAACACGTTTAAACATTTCTTACTGGAAAACTGCGATAACCTGTTTAAAATTACTGTTTAATTTTACAATATGCAAACTGTTTAAGCCGAAAGTAAGGTTTTATTTCATACCCCAGCCAACCCCGTTTTCGCTTCTCAGAGAAGGGGTTGGATGGGGTATGAAAGTTAATACTTGGACCACGTAATGCTATTAAGGAGGTGGGTCAATTAGAAATATGATATTATAAAGGTAGACAATAATTATATAACCAACAGCACTTCAAAGCTCTCATCGCAAGGAAAACTTTAATTACATATAACAATATTAAGTAATACTAATGATAATACAATCAATAGTCATCGATTTTATAAGATTGATAGTAATTACGTATAAGGAAAGATGAGATAACTTTACCGACATAAATAATACTATGCATCATAAAGCACTTATCAACTCGCATCAACACATTATGCATAATGCACTCACTCCCAGTCATTCCAAATACATATCAAAAAGGTGCACTCACTCCAGTCACAAATCAAAAATGGTGCACTCACTCCCAACACATCCAAAATGTATGCACTCACGACACACCAGAAAGGATGCACTCACTCCTGACACATCAAAAATGGAGCACTCACTCCCGACACATCACAAATGATTCACACACTCCCTCAATAGTCGCACATCAATCAATAGTGCACTCACAAAACACTCGGTAAAAAAGGAGTGATAATTTCCAAAACACATCAACAACATCAAAACATCTAATATAATGTACTTATGGGCAAAGAGAAAACTACAAATAAATTACGAACTGAAATCATTTAAGTTTATTTTAAAATCATAAATTGATTCATATTTGACATCAGATTCCGACAATGACCTAGATTTTCAGTATTTCCCTTTATATTAATGTATACTAAATTCACTGGATCCCAGTGGTCCGGATATTTCTGCGTATCGCATTATAGCTAGGCGCCATCGCCGTTGATTTTCTAAAGGTTTTCTGTCTTTTGCTGTTCGCAAATATTGTCTCTATATATATATTATTCTGTTTTATGAACGTGCATCTCGAGAGTAGCCGTTTTGAATTATAATTATCTCCCTTTAACATTGACTGAATTCGCTGTATTCTAGTGTATCCTACACCTTTCATGCGTGTGCGAGGTTGAATCCTCAAAATCTGACATTTCGAAAGCGTCCTTGTGAATTATCTCCCTTAAATAATTACTCTATACATTTCATTTTCACTGCCTTGATATAGCGTGCGGGTGGTTGATTTCTTAATTGGGATCCCACTCATATGAGCTTAAGTGAATGTATGTATGCATGTATATGTATAAATTGTGCCTGCAGGCGGATGTGATATGATGTAGAGATGCAGTTTATCAGAGTGTGTTTCCGATTTGTTGCATGTTTAGTGGTTGAACCATTTACAGGTCACCATTATGCTTTCCTCTTTGATTGTACAATGACCGGACAGATTGTGGACCTTATGATGTCTACCTAAATCCTCGTAGGACGGTATTGTTTGATGTAATAAAACTTGTCTTGTCCTACCCTTTACGGCGCGTTTTCTTGTGGCTCTGGCTTCTGACAAGTCAATGAGCACCTGCTTTGTGGTTTTCTAGGCTTTTTACATTTATGTATTAAACAAAAATTGCCTATTAATGCTGCCTTGTTTGTTAGAGAATCTAAGCTGGCGGGGATATGTTTATTTACACTGTATCGTTTTATTGGGATGACAATAGGGTAAAAATGAGGTTTGTTGCACCCTAGAGCCTGGGTTAAACTCCCAGCGGCCATTTTTGCCACTGACCGTTCAAAGGCGATACTTATATTTTCAACACGTTTATGTTTGTGATGTCATATCTTGCCTTTTATTCATCGTTGTAGTTGTTGCATGTTTCTGTGCGTGTTTTTGTTTGACTGTGGTCCTTGAATGCTGCATTTCCTGTTCGATTTTTATATCTACGTTTAGTACATAATTGCACTCCCTCCCCACTGTCTCCCACTCCCACTGTCTCCCCCCACCACTCCCTCCCAACTGTCTCCCCCACCACCACCCCAGCACACATACACGTTTCTTCCTCGTCTTGCGTATTTATGCGTGTACAGTTTTGAGTTATGTTGTTGTAAGAAATGTTACCTGGGGTTGTAAACTATAAACTTTGTTCTGTTATGTCCGGCTCCGTTTTTCTCTGTTCTGCTATGCTCTGTTCTGCTCTGTTCAAACATATAGCATATAGTTACAACCACTATCGTATCTCATTATTCACTGTGATATAAGACTTTTATAACACAATCCTGCAAACCTCCATCAATGTCTTCTAATCAAAGGTAAGACTAATAAATGCTTACTAACTATTGTCGCTAGAAATTAGTTGCGAATCAGCGTAAACGCTTTCGTCACACCTTTTCTGTTAAAACGTATACAGCAAATATGTGGCTAATAGACAGGCAAAATTATGTCAAAATTACGGTGATATAAAGTAAATTGAATTGTGTAACTTGACAACGTTGTGATTTAATATTCGTTACATATGCAGAGAGGGAACATTTTAGTGTATTAGCGTCCCAATCCTGCCATCAACGGGTAAAGTTTACATTAGATGTACACCGTTTCTAAACCTACTGACAACGAGTTATATATTAATTACATATTTTGAGAATCCCAACTCTATGACACAATATAAACGGCTTGAACCAGCTAGGCCAAATCCCCAAAAATGAGCGTCTAATTAAGAGTTACCAACTCATAAGTCACCAGTGTTTATGTAATAGTTTCACGCCATGCAGTGTATCGTATAACAGCAAAAAATGAAGATTTGTTTGCAAATATACAAAAGGGTGTGCAAAATAATTTGCTTACACATGCTAAGAGCCAAACCGCATCAGGTTGGTACCCCTGGGACCATTACTTTTTCAGATTATAGTACTGAGAAAGTGAGAGGTGGAAGAGTTGTTTACCAGACAACAATAACACAATAAAAAATATGATTTAATAAGATATTGACTGCGTATACATACGTTACCCACGTTAGAATATCAATTATATAGATACAACCAATTAATGCCTTCAGAAGAAACAATAACACACATACTATAAGCTACGTAGGAATTAAACGAAGTGACGAATGTACGCGTATAACAGCAAATATACACTTTATGTCGGGTTGTAGCCTATTTATTGCGTAAAATAATTCGTAATTTGGGAATAATGTCAAAATGAAATAATTTATTAACATTTGTTTATGATTGAAAATGACATAGTGGGTCTGATATTTGGGACAATGTATGATGAAATAAATCACCCTTCAATAAATGAGAAAAAAATTAACATCACACTGTGACGTAACCTGTGAAAACAATACTATCTTTTAAAGGTCGACGGGGATTATTTTTATTTACACTGTCCAGTTGTTTAGGGATGATGACAGGGTAAGAGTTATGAAATAACATATTTCAAGCGGGTTTATGTCTTCACTAGTAGGCGGGACTTGAAGTTCATCGTGCATTAGACGTTTAAAATTACGTCTCAACGGTTGACGTATGTGCACGTGCTTTTTGTCCGCACGGCGCTTTTTGTCCGCGGCGCTTTTTGTCCGCACAAAATTTGAAAAAGTGACGCTTTTTGTCCGCGCGGCGCTTTTCGTCCGCAGAAAAAAATGAAAAAATGATGCCTTTTGTCCGCATGGAGCTTTTTGTCCGCACAAAATTTGAAAAGTGTCGCTTTTTGTCCGCGCGGCGATTTTTGTCCGCACAAAATTTGAAAAAGTGACGCTTTTTGTCCGCGCGGCGCTTTTTGTCCGCAGAAAAAAATGAAAAAATGATGCCTTTTGTCCGCATGGCGCTTTTTGTCCGCACAAAATTTGAAAAAGTGACGCTTTTTGTCCGCGCGGCGCTTTTTGTCCACAGAAAAAATGAAAAAATGATGCCTTTTGTCCGCATGGAGCTTTTTGTCCGCACAAAATTTGAAAAAGTGACGCTTTTTGTCCGCGCGGCGCTTTTTGTCCGCAGAAAAAATGAAAACATGATGCCTTTTGTCCGCATGGCGCTTTTTGTCCGCACAAAATTTAAAAAAAGTGACGCCTTTTGTCCGCACGGCGCTTTTTGTCCGCAGAAAAAATGAAAAAAATTATGCCTTTTGTCCGCATGGCGCTTTTTGTCCGCTAAAATCTGAAAAAAGTGACGCATTGTGTCCGCGCGTCGCTTTTTGTTTACATAAATTCAGAAAAATTGATGCCCCCAATGTGAATTTGACATTTTACTTTTAAATGTGAGCTTGACCTTAGAGCCACGGACCTGGATTTTGACACGTTATTTCAGAGTTATTCACAGGACACGATTGTGCGGACGTATGCCTTTGACATACGGACGGTGTGACTACTATATGCCTCTCTTAAAACTACGCTTTTTGTTCGCCGAAAATCTTAAGATGAGGTAAAATTGTGTACGTTCTTTTAACTTTTTCAGTAATGTTCTATATTATTAGATGGCAGAGATAAAATATTGTTAATCATCATATGAAATCGCTTCTTTGACACGTTCGAGAATCTCACCTTCTGTACTGAATCGGCAGTAATAAGAGTTAAGGCGGAGGATTTCCAGTTATGCGGTAAGAATATGTCCAAATTGATGTAGTTGAGCTAAACAAAAATTTTACCAACACTTATACGCTGAGAGCTTATACTTGGTAGACCCTCCCTCCCCCGGGGAAATTGTGTAGGCCCTACTTTTCTGGAAGTCCATTACGTATGTAGTATTGTGCAACTTGTCTGCCATTGTATCGTGTACATGGTGTAGAATAAGTTACCTACAAAATAATAATTATATTTACTGAAGACTAAAATATATGGAAGTAAAGGTTTGTATTTTAATTTTTCTTCATTAGTCATGCCTATTATAATACAAACTTTCGTTTCACTTACTTTTTATACCTTGGATATCTGCGTTTCTATGCCTACGTTACCTTAATTTTCGTTACATTGTTTTATTAAGAACATTAATGATGTTACATACGAAAATTATTCCAAACCGTACATGTATCACAGACAATCACATATGTCCTCATGATGTTAATAATGTTTTGTTCTTGTAATGTCCGTAACATAGCGTGTTTTTAAATTATTTTCTTTTTTCCGAATGTTAAAAGAAAGTAGTACGCATCCAATTATTACCTTGACATCCCCTTTTTTAATTAACATGAAATACGACTGCATTACTGAAAGCCGGATCAATATTGTGTACCCATCAAATATGAATATCCGTCATTTTGGACGTACAAGAGTTTTCTATATTTTGGCCCGTGGAAAAAGATTATAAGAATCTTTCATGGGTATCCGGTAGCCGAGTTTCCGATTAAAACACTTATACTGAAGGTTGGAATTCCCTATCTATACCAAATACCCATGATAGAATCTTTATCTTGCAAATTAGAAACATGTTGTGCATTGACGCCGCCAGCTACTAACGTTCTACGTGTTCCTGCATACCGGATGTTGGCGCGCGTGAATGTTATCTCGACCCTAGGGTGAGATGGAAATATCTAACCCCGGTAAAATGACAGATATCCTTGTCCGGTATGCAAGAATATAAGAATCTTTCATGGGTGTCCGGTGACGATAGGGAATTCCAACCCGAGGTATACCTGTTTTTATCGGAACCGAGGCTCTGCACAGCATGTCTCTGATATGCTAGATAAAGAATCTATCATGGGTATTCGGTTCAGATAGGGAATTCCAACTCTCGGTATGATTGTTTTAATCGGAACCTCGGCCGAGCCTCCGTTCCGATAAACACTTATACATCGGGTTGGATTTCCCTGTCTTCACCGGATACCCATGAACGATTCTTATCATGTTCAATCTGATGTATAGTTATTCCTTTGATGAAAACAGAACTTCGTGATCATCAGCAATGACAAATATTTCATCTAGAATGGTAAGCTGGTGTTTTCCCACAGACAAAGTAGAGGTTGGATGTTTCGTGCATGTCTGTCTGGTGTCCAGTAGAGCATTTTGCTTTTGTCAATTCTATCTGAATTGCCATCAGTTGTTGCAAGATATCGAGCCTAGAGGATATGGTAACTTCAACTTAAGATATGTCTTATACCTGACGAATAAGGGAACCAAACCAAATATAGTGTGTTACAGATCTGGTCAGCGTGTTGTGTTAATTAACAAGTCATTGAGAATTATGTCATGGTGTTATCAGCATGATACTGAAATAAATCATAAGCAACACATCTCTATGCTGGAATACGAGACGATCGTAGGTATAGATCATTATAATTGACATCAAATCGGATGGGGTTTGTGAATCCAATGATAGATTCCGTGGTTCTTCTTAAGTCATTTGAAATGTTTTTTGTTCGGGATTGATGCAGTTTTGTGCACGAAGAAATTAGTTCAGATGCCATATTTATCTGGAGATTGGCCTTTTGCATTAAATTGAGTGTAATGCACCAGTGGTATTACTGGTATGTTGCATCCTTTCTACTGTGATTGATAGTTGATAAATAGTTATGGGACTTGTGGAAGAGCGACACTAAATCTTGTTCTGGAGAAATTTATTTATTTGACAAGGTGACAGGTTGTGTCGAGACACGGGGTGTCATTAAATATACTGGAAAGTGTCTGGTGTAGTTGTAAAGCTTCTCCAAGAACATTGGACATTAAGTTGAATATGTATATACATGTCAAGTTCATTCTCCTTTGTGTCTGTTTTTGATAAAACTGAGTATTATTAGTATAGTGTTTAAATACTAGTATATATTAAGGCAAGACTAACTTACATTCGATGGTGACTGTAGCAACCCTAAATGTAACAAAGCGCCAAAGGTAACAACAACGAAATTACGAACGCCATTTGTAACAAAATGTCGGCAAATGTAACAATTTTCCGCTAAATGTTATAAAATCAGTTTTCGCTAAAAGTTACAAATATGTGCCATATGTAACACAAGTTTAGGTTCCGGTAAAAGTTACAACCACTTTCGCTAAATGTTAACTAATTAAATATCACCTGGTATGTTCTTCTTTGTATGTCGTTTAAGAAAACTCGAATCATTTTTAACATAACCATCAAAGTTTCGGGAATACACAATAAAAACAAACTAATTTATAAAAAAAATCTTGTCATTGAGTGAACCATTGTCCTTCTGAAAGGCTGCACAGCCTTTCTGTGCTTTCAGTGCTTTGATTGATTTTGCGTAGACTGAAAGGTTCCTTACCAAGAAAACATAGAACCAAGATTGATTGAACGTAATATCTGTTCTGTTTGGCGATTTTGTAGAGACAAAGACGTTTACAGGCCAAGTAAATATTATTATATCTCACTGTTAACAATCCATTATATTAAATTCCCAATACCCCAAAGTGAAGCTATACCAGATGGCTCCTTGTTTTGACGTCAGAGTAAGACATTTTGAAATGGCACCCCTCCATGTGGTCGGTATAATAAAATAAATATCGATTGATTGATATTGATTGATTGATTGATTGATTGATTGATTGATTGATTGATTGATTGATTGATTGATTGATTGATTGATTGATTGAAAAAAAAACGATGTAAATATCGCCAGTCCATGCCTTCAAACAATCAAAAATGAAACATACGTTACTGACGCCTGTCGAGTTTTTCTGTTTTCATTGTGTATTAGTCGTATTTCATGTTCAATATGGACGCAAATGTTTGCTATGTTGGTATTCTCGCTATAGAAAGTGTTAAATAAATACTTTAGTGTTTATATCCTGCTGGTCTAAGTTGTCAGATACTTGATTTGAAAAGTGACGCCAAATGTCTGTGAAACATACGTTACGCTACTTCGGTGGATACTGAACATACTAGTCGTCTTAATCAACAGCAATGGGGGCTTTTAAATGCTACACAGATATGCTCTTTTATAAAATGAACATGGTTAAAACATTTATACGTATCCCGTTTTTGCAATTTCCATGGATCAAGATGAAAAAAATGGGGGGTCACTTTTTAACACGAAACATACGTTACCAAGCTTTGAGTGCAAATATGATATACAAGGCATGGTTAATATTTGTAATATGCATATTAAAATAACAAAAGTGACCCATGCTACCCCATATAAAATGTAATTTTATTTTGAAGTGTAGTAACATATGTTACCAAATAATAACGTATGTTTCTTTTAAGTTCATTCGTCATTCATGAATCTGAAACACGTATTCCATTTATAAAATATATAAATTTCAATATGTATATGTTTATAAAATTAGATAAAGAAGCTTATATATTAAATAAAATGTAAACTTATCAAGCTTATTCGATACATGCTCAAATTACTGTGTTAAGCTCAAAATGTCACATTGCGGCGTAATAATTCTGAATACCTTGCTATGTTTAACATCGAATGCAATATTTGTTTAACCAAATATATGGATTACTTGTTAGTCAACAACAATGAGTAGAAAATGGTAAAATATGTAGTAAGTTGAATTTTAAAACATCAAAATATTATACGCCAACATCTGATGTCAAAGTACTTGCATTTGGTAAGTTTCGACAAATCGTTAATGAAAGCATTTACAGTTTTCAACCCGTGTCTGTTCTACATAAAGTAGGGGAAAATATACAATTTGTATTTCTGTGCCATGCCCGTCTGTATTATCACAAATCAAGGAAGTACTGCTCAGACTTCGAAACAAGTGAACTGCAACATACTGATGAGCCAATATTAGTGGGGTTATGGCTCGATCCCGCTTGCGGATAACTCCACTTAGTTGTCGAAATGGCGGTCTCGTGTACATGTATATTTGTGCGTTGGTCTGTCCGTCCGGTCCTTTGTCCGTCTGACCCTCGTTCATCAGAGTTTCGTGTCCGGTCCATAAATTTGACAACTATGGGGATTTTAAATCTAGAGCTATCACGAAACCTGATCAATACCCCCAAAACACCGCTTTGACAGTAACCCAAATATACCAATACAAGGTGTTTAAGTTCAAGGGCCATAACTCTGAAACGGGTGGACCGAGGTGAATGAAAATTGTGTCAGGCACATGTACACTTCATGGTGATCATGTTTGCCTAGTTACATTGTAATCCCTGGAACACTGTGGGAGTAGTTTGCGACACAATGGTTGTACCTATATATGACATTAAATCAAAATGTCTATACTCAAGGGTCCATAATACTGCAAGACGTGGACCGAGGCGAACGAAAATTGTGTTACGCACATCTACACTTCGAGGTAATCATGACTGCCAAGTTTCATTGCAATCCCTCGAAAACCGAAGAAAGAGTTCGCGCCATAAATTTGTATATATCCCTATTTGAGATCTAAGTTAAAAGGCCCATAAATCTGCAAGACCTGGACCGAGGTGAAGGAAACTTGTATAACGCACAAGAACACTTCATGATGATCATGGTTGCCAACTTTCATTCGAATCCCTCCAAAACTGTGGAGGTTTAGTATTTCGCGCCACAAAGTTGTTAACACCCCTAAATAACAGTAAATCAAAATATCTAAGTTCAAGGGCCCGTAACTGCGTAAGGCCTGAACTAAGGCAAACAAAAATTATGTATTTTGCAATCCCTCCAAAACTGCGGATGTAGTTTGTACCAGAAGGCTGTATGTACCCCTATATGACAGTAAATGGAAATATCCATGTTCAAGGGTCCATAACTGAAAGGCCTAGACCATGATGAATGAAAATTTCATTGAAATCCCTTTAAAACTGTGGAAGTAGTTCGTGCCACAACGTACTACAGTAGACCATCCACATGGCGCGATTGACGCGCGTGTATGCTGCGTGACGTTAAAATTGAGCGTTGGGCGTGAATGCGCTGACGCGAGGTAGCATTCTCTTAGTCAACGCTGCTCTATATGATGTGATGTACGGACGCGTTTTTCTACATATTCGCCATTCTCATTTGCTGCTGAAGCTGAGCGTGAACTGAGGCATGAGCGTGAAAATCGGAACCCGATCGATTTTCGCGTCACGCTTTACGTTGGCGTTTCACGTCACGCGAAAGTGGATGGGGTCCTACGATGTTTCTACTTTATCGATTTTTACGAATGGGTATTTTTTAATTTGGTTTAGTTAATTTAGTTCTTCTATGAATGAGGTTTCATAACTAGAGTGTTCACAAGGCTTAATATGTTTCAGTGGCCATAAATCAGGTTAAATTATTCCGATCTCGTTGGTTATCGAACTCGTCCCAGCTTTCATATAGACACTGGGAGAGTTTCATTTAGATCCGTTTAATGTTAAAGGCCCTAGAGTGTTCACAAGGTGGAAAATTGCTTTTTTCAGAAAAACAAAGGCCTAAACTCCGGTATTACTGACCCGATTTGGCTGGTTTTCGAACTTGTCCGAGCTTTTATTAAAATGAACAATCTGTGCATGTTTAGTAAAGATCAAATAATAAATAAAGGTGCTAGAGTGTTCACAAGGCTAAATATGGCATTTTTCAGAAAAACAAGGGCCATAACTCCGGTGAAATTATTCCGTTCTCGCTGGTTTTCAATCTTGTGCAAGCTTTCAATGATATAAAAACACTGGCAAAGTTTCGTTAAGATCCGTTTAATATTGAACCCTAGAGTGTTCACAAGGCAGAAAATAGCATTTTTCAGAAAAACAAAGGCCATAACTCCGGTTTTCAAACTTGTCCCAGCTTTCATTAATCAATACAAGTTTGGTAAAGATCAAATAATAAATGAAGGTGCTAGAGTGTTCACAAGGCTTAATATGGCATTTTTCAACAAAACAAGGGCCATAACTCCGGTGAAATTATTCCGATCAGACTGGATTTCGAACTTGTCTGAGATTTCATTTATATAAAGACTCTGGCAAAGTTTTGTTAGATCCGATTAATAATGAAGCCCCTAGAGTGTTCATATGGCAAAAGTTAACGGGCAGACAGACAGGCGGACGACGGACAACAAGCTCTGCTGGCGTTTGGCCAGTAAAGCTAAAAACTTATATGAACACTGTATATTGCTCGCATTTAAGATAATAGGCCCAATAGGGTCTATGGACGCTCTACTGGCTAAAGATAAAGTTTATGTATAAGGGGCCATAGCTCTTTCAAATATCATTCAACTGAAGCATGGTGATGATATACGCAACTAGGTTTGGTACTGATCATCCCTGACAAGCGGTCTCTAAAGAGCCCATACTCATCAAAAATCTGTAAACTGGAACACGACGATGATATGATGATCAACCCTGTAAAGTTTCGTTGAAAAATAGCATTTTATCTAAATCAAGGGCATGACTCTGCTGTTATTGTTCTATTCCTATCTGGCTGTTTTTTAAAACATGTCCAAGCATTTATTAATCTTTAGCAATGTGAAAAAGATTGGTAAAGATCAGATAAAAAAAATAAGTCCCTACCGTTTTAACGAGGCAAAATGTAGTATTTTTAACGAAATAAAGGGTCATAACTCCCCTAGTTCTAGTCCGAACTCGCTGGTTTCGAAGCTGTTCAAGCTTTTATTGACATGAACAATCTGGAAGAGTTTGGTAAAGATCGGATGAAACATAAAGTCCCTATTCATAATTTTGATAATGCATCATCAAAATAAACTGACCAATCAGTGACCAGGAAACCTGAGAGTTCTAACTTCTGGTAGGTGATAAACTCGGTCTTTATCCTTGCTGTTCAACCAAGTTTACAGTTAAAATTAAGGTATTTACAGTGTGACTATTTTAAAACCCTGCATATTTAATGCATGTTTATGTAAATTGATTCAATATATTTACCACTCAAAATGGAATCTTGAAAATTATTATATTTTTTACTCGGTCAATGATTTTTATTTTACTACATAATTTAAGGATACAAACCGAGTAATACAAATGTTATCACCTAATGAAAATAAAGTAAAATCTCAACATTTTGGCATTGAAAAAATATGAATTGTCTAAAAGAGGCAACATAGAGCATTTTAACTAATTCAAGGGCCAATGACCAGTTACTGTTCCGATCTGACTGCTTTTTTAGCTTCTCTGAGCATGTATTGCTAATAACAATCTTTTCAAGTTTGGTAAAAATCAGATGAAAAAGAAAAGAAAGCCCTAATATTTAAACAAGGTAAACTATAACATGTTTAACTTATTCAATGGTCATACCCTTGCTGTTACTGGTCCGATCATACTGGTTTTCGAACTTGGTCGAGCTTGCATTGATATTAACACTCTGGTAAAGTTTGGTAAAGATTAAATGAAAAACGAAGGCCTATTGTCTTAACAAGACAAATGTTATCGAAACATGTAATTTTAAATCGAAAATGAATATAATTTGAAAAGATTATAAAATAATATTATCCCAAAATTTACAAAGTCAAACATGACCATTCCTTTGCAAAATTACCTTATTTCCATGCATTGTCACGTATTGGGGCTATACCTGTAGTAAGAGATTACTTTGCTCTAAATAAGTTATGTTTCTAGTGACCGACATCAACTATTAAAATTAAAATAAATAATAAAATTTAACTAAAACGTCGGAAGTTGTTATTCATGTGTCCGGAATGTGTAGTTATTTGTTGGTTCAAGCGACACATTTATGCCTTTTTTTTAAATTTATATTGCAAACAACTAAATGTGCAATTGCATATATAACATGTGCACCATAGCTCTAATGATTTTGAATGGCTATGGTACAAAACATGTATAGATTTTTTTCTCTCTTGTGCAATTAATACTACACTCTTGGGCGAGAAGCAGTATCAATCGCATATACTCGAAATGTTATTACCAGTCACTCGATGTCCACGTCAATGCCGAATATTCGCAATGATCTATGTTGCCGAATATTCGCAATGATCTATGTTGCCGAATATTCGCAATGATCTATGTTGCCGAATATTCGCAATGATTTATGTTCAATGTTCATAAAAATCATTCATACTTATGCGAAAACGAAAACAAATATAACATTCAATTTAAATTTGGAACATGAGCCCTATTTATTTTTTATTTAACAGTAGATAACCTCACACAAATCTGAGGTAATATTTAAACCAATTTGGCCGATGCACGAAATCAAAAAGATAAATTCTCATTTCAAAAACATAATTTTTCCGCCCATGAAGTGAAGTCAAATAGACGTCGTATCACAACAAGTATTTGATTGAGTATTTTTTTTTAAGTTCTAGAGTTAGAATGTTACGAAAGGGGTAAGATTGTATTTGCTTAAATTTTACATGAGTAAAGTAATTGAATAATTCTGTAAATGTATGTAGCAAATAAAATTTTATTCTAGTGGAAACGAAACGCATAGAAAATTTACGTCACGTCAAAGCGTAAAATGATAACAAATGTAGGCCACATTGAGTAAAGAAATGTAATTGAATTGAATTGGGGTTGTAAGGAGCACCAACACATGAAAAGTTTATATGGCGCCTAAAAGGCATGAACATGCCAGGCTCATCTTCCATGTACATCGAGATAAAATATGGAAAATGGGCCTAGAACCTTCTCACCCTGAACTGCAGAGTTGCTGCAAATTCTATCGTAGAAACTCCATTTACGCTTGAGCCACGTTATATGTTTTTCTGCCACTGCTCTTTTGATGCGAGCGAGATAGCACCTGAAACAATGCAGGGATCATGATGAAGACTTTTAATGAACATGAACAAAAAATGATAAAATGAGCATGAATTTAGGGGGAATTCTACCCCTCTGCCTACCCCTCCAAAGGGATCTGCAGTGGCCCTATTCTTTGCCCCGTGACCAAACGGGGGCACCCGGGAACCACACGGGGCAAAGAAATGTAAACATTCCTGACACTAATACAACAACGATATGTAACAGGTATCATGAAGTAGGTCAATTGAATTGAATGTTGTTTAACGGCTCATCAACACAGTATAGGTTATTTAGAGCCGCCCCAAAGAGAGTGGAAGGATACATAGGAATCCGGGAACCTGCCCTACTCTTATTATCGAATAGATTCCTATGTTTCTTTTACATGCTCGGAGGATAGACCGATACACGGGACCGCCCGGTTTACGACCCCATCCGACGGACGAGGCTAAGGGAAAGCGTCTTGCCCAAGAACACACCGACGGAACTCAGTGGCACCACGGAGGACTGAACCCGGGGCCTCGGGTTACAAATCCGCCGCGCTACCGAGTAGTTCAATGTCAGCGTGTTTTTTATAGTAAATTTGCTTAATTATGGTAACATTATACGTATATGAAATACATATACATGTGTAAAACCTGTCTGGTTTTGATATGCATAAAACAATCAAGTGTATAAAACACAATCACAAAATAATGGCCCAGTTTTTTAAAAGTATTATATGTTGTACTTCCGAAGCTAAGAAAACGTTTCCTTCGTGTTGAATGTTAACATTTAATTACAATTATTTTTCAAGATGGTTTCATTAAGAAACAATAAAATACTAGTTTAACTTACATTGACCATGGAATACTGTTTAAATATCTTGAAAAACACACTTAACCAAATACAATTTCAAAATCGTTTTTGATTTTTGTTTTTATCAACGATGTCGACATTTACTGAGAGAACGAGGTAAGGAGGTTTTCACACAGTAAGTCAAGTAACTTGAATATAATGGTCCTTTTGGATGAGAGTTATATAAAGATGGTACAGAAAATTACAAATATTTAAACAAAATGTGTTAAAAAATAGAACAATGCATACTTTCTAAACTAACATAATTACAATAAAAGTCTGTTACATCATTGTAATTCCATTTTCATGGTAACTTTGTTAAAAACGATTTAAACAACTTGGCCATTCTGATTCCCATTAAAATATATGATATCTATTTAAACAAAGAATTACAATTAATAATACAATATTATGAGAGACATAACACAGTATGTTGTACTAACATAACAAAAATAAGGAGTAATGACCCTAAATCTATCTAAATAACCGTCTTACTTTTGTCCGTAAGTTCAGAAGGCGATTTGAAAGCGTTTGTTTTAATACAACTTTATTTTAAAATGGTGCCCCTGCGGAAAATTCAAATGTTCAATTCATCAAACACGAAACAAATTTGGTAAAGTACATAAGCTTATAATACAAGCTAAGTAGTATAACTCTGACTGCCGTACCTTCAGACGTTATTATTTAAGAATTAATGATTATACACAATTCTATATAAAACTTCACCGTCTGGTGAGGCGCGTAAGTGTCACCATTTGAACGAAATAAGTAAGGGATCAAAAGCTTAAAGGGGTTGGTGCACTATTCTGGAACTAGATTCATTGAACAGGGCTTTAAAACCCGTAGCAAAAGCTGAAAGAATTACAAAATATCTTAATAAATATAGGAGCTATGACCTTTTGAAAAAGTGTAAAAAAAACTCCAATGAAGGCAGCCATTTTTGAATGATGACATGAATTATGACATCATCACGCCTTTTTCCATATATGAAAAATATAAAATAAACTGTGTTTAAAGAAAATAGAAGTATTAAATAATATCTATAAAGCAAAATATGAATACCGTATATGCTCTTTACAGTGATATTGTTGGTTTTAAATGATATTTATCAATTCAAATGCAATGAATGGTAAAAAGGTGCAATGACGTCATCAATCCGAGATGGCTGCCTCCATTTGAGATTTTTGAAATGTTTTAAAATGTCATATCTCCTGTATTTATTATGATATTTTGATAATTATTTCAACCTTTTCCATGGTTTTTAAAGTACATTTAAATTAATCTAGTTCCAGAATAGTGCTACAACCCCGTAAAACACGCGACCCTGGTTTAAGGCTAAATTTGAACGCATGATCATCTTCTAAACAAACTTGATAGCATACTATAAACTAATGCTAAATGCATAAGAACGAGCCTCTAGCTTTTGTACTTTTAGAGAAGAAGAGGTTTCAATTTTCTGCTTTTATAAGTATATATATAAACTCCTATTATATAAAGTTTAAACTCATTGTACACTTGGTACTTCATTTGATCAGCTTGACAGTCTACATGATGTGATCAATAATACACATTTGAACTATGTTTAGTGATTATTGAGAAGGTTTCTACCTTGGTCATCTTAAATACTGCGATCATCTTATTTTAATAATTTTGAAAAGGCTATTGACCTGAGGATATTCCATGTGAAATTTGGTCCAAACTGACAAAGCTGTTTCGGAGGATAAGTCGATAAAGAGTGATGTCTATACATACTAAATCATCCTGTTTAAGTAACAATCGAAACAATCCGTGGGAAACAGACGGATTCGTTAGAAATGCATCAATTTGGGATGGACATACAGACGATCGAACGGACAGACACACCAAACGAATATTCTCTCCTTAACTTTACATATATATAGATGTACGTCATACAAATAAACCAAGAAATAAGTAGCGTTACTCTATGAGATTGTAATAAAAAAATCAACGAACGTTTGCAATACTGAACTTGCAAAAACAAGCTATTATTCAAAATTCTGTTTACTTAGAAATATGTATAAATGTTAATAAACTTAAGTGTTCATGATTAAGTGTCACAAACACATTTGTCTCCAACTATGCTATTTCGAGCGATTTCGTTTGACTCTAGGTTTTACATTAACACAATAACTTGCCACGTATAAAACAGACTAATATACATGTACATTTTAAGAAGTAAGCGGTTCAGATGTTTGTCTGTAACACAACAAATAGTGGGACTTTCATGAACTACAATTTAATTGTGTGTTGCATCGCCTTGGCAAATCAACTAACCTCTCATGTAAAAGTTTTAACATTAACATGAATTAAAGTAGGTGTAATGCGTGACAAGACTGAGAAGTCGGCAAATTTATTAACATAAACATTATAACAAGAGCCCCAAGAGGGCCTGTGGTTGCTCTACTTGCTTAAATGGCTCTTATATCAAAGGTTGTCATCACAAACAACTATTATTAACAATCTGGTAAAGATCGAATGAAAAATGAAGGCCCCGTCGTCTTAACAAGGCAAACTATAGCATTTTGAACTAAATCAGGGCCATTTCTTTAATGTCTTATTATTAGTACTGGTCACAAATGCTTTATTGGGTGGTCCTCATTATCTGAAAAAAAGTCGAATATCACACTTTGCTCATGAGCATGTATGGCTAACTGTGATTTACAGTTACCTATACAAAATGTCCCCCTCCCCCCCCCCACCCCCCCACCTCCTCCAAATACAATAGGCTCGAAATATGTATTATGGACATTGGCAGGTTTTGACAAGAAGTTTTATCAAGTGCTACAAGCGTCTCACGGACAAAAAGCGTTACTTTTTCTGAATTTATGTGGACAAAAAGCGCCGCGCGGACAAAAAGCGTCACTTTTTCAAATTTTGTGCGGACAAATAGCGCCATGCGGACAAAAAGCATCATTTTTTCAAATTTTGTGCGGACAAAAAGCGCCGCGCGGACAAAAAGCGTCACTTTTTCAAATTTTGTGCGGACAAAAAGCGCCGCGCGGACAAAAAGCGTCACTTTTTCAAATTTTGTGCGGACAAAAAGCGCCATGCGGACAAAAGGCATCATTTTTTCATTTTTTTCTGCGGACAAAAAGCGCCACGCGGACAAAAAGCGTCACTTTTTCAAATTTTGTGCGGACAAAAAGCGCCGCGGACAAAAAGCGCCGTGCGGACAAAAAGCACTGTCACAGACGTACATGACGTCAGAGGTTTATTTAGCTTTTTTTCAAACAACCCCAATAACCAACCAACATTGAGTATTTTATTAAACCATGTTAGATTGAGGTTTGTTGCACCATTGAACCGGTTTAAAATCACCGCTGTCCCTTTTGCCACTAACTATAACAATGCGGTACCCCTGTTGTCAACCCTTATATGTTTGTGATGTGCGTTTTTATTGAATATGTTTGTGATGTACTTTTTGAATCACCTTTGCGTTGTAATACTTGTTGGAGTGACTGTATTCTGTGAATGCTACTCGTCCTGTAGGACATATAACATTTTATTTGTTACTAGTTGGTTTCTATATAACATCACAGACATATACTGAGGGGGAAAGTTTAGCAAGTTTTTTTTAGATGAAATAATACTGTATACAAGATATACTGACATTTTATGACTTTACGGACTTGACCGTAGGTTCATTTATTCGTTACGTCATTAAGATGTTCGACTGTTATTGGAGTGTGTTTAATAAAATATTGTGTCTATGGTAGTAGTTTCTTGATTTTACAACCCAAAATGTATTATTTCCAGGGTGCAACAAGAACTTGCTAAACTTCTTTCCCTCAGTATATTTTCGAACGGTATGGCTGTCATACATCTTGAAAATTGTCACTGTTGGGCCACTTTTAGATTGAAATTTTATTTATTTATTTATTTATTTTACTGACTTTGCTATTTAGTTTTCAAGGTTATACACCGCGCATTAGTTTGAGGTCAAATGGTAAAGTTCGTGCCAGATGTACCACTGGAAATAAAAGCGTTTAATTTGATATGAACATCGCCAAAATTGGTTACGTTAATTTGAACTTCTTATGAATTTGATTTGCACGTGAGTCGTACTCAGAATAAATACTGGAAAGGAGATCCATGGAAGCAACAAACACGGACAAGACAGAAAAGTAGCAAACTCGGTTTTATTGAGTCTGTTTATGAGAGGTAATATACGTCGCCCACTAGCACTGGCTTCAGAGGCATTCCATTTTTTAAGTCACATATACTTGACTTTGACCTGATGTACAATGTCCTGTTAAACTGTTTCTGGTAATGTAAACGGCTGAAGCACAAATTAGTGTTTGCTTTATTGATATGGAAAAAAAGAGATTTTCTTGGTAAACACAAATTGTCCCCACCCACCACCCTATATAGTTATATATCCCGCATGAGTTGAATTTTGTCTATTATAAGCAATAGTTATAGCATTAATTTTCGAGTATAGGCGAATTAGAGGGCTTTTCAAGGGCTGTTTAAATCGATTATACGAGAAAAATAAATATGTTGTACCATAGCTCTAATGGGGCTTAAAAAACTGCCAAATAGTTCAGTTATAGCACTGGAATATACAGGCAGTTATTGCACGGGTCTTCTGGTTAGTGATCATTGTATCATACAAAGGAACAAAGGAAAAACATCTGAGTTATGGTACAAGATATTGTATTGTGTTATATGACAAAACGTTCGCGTGCCGACACCTGCATAATTTTATGTTCCAAATATAATTTGCACGAGCTTCTTAGTGACAAGCTACTTAGTGACAAAGACATTAAACTCCCTCTATTTTATATAATCACAATCGTTCTGGATTATTCATTTGATCCTTTTCACTTTCAAATATTTAAGTAACGGCAACATACTGCCAATAAAAATATGCAATGCGACAGTTGTATCGCATATTAAATAACAATCCTTTGGCTAGGGCCGACACTCATTGTTACAAATCAATCGTGCAATTATCTAAACTATTAACTACACGTGTCGAAACAAATTATAGATACATTATAAGATCAATAATCAGGCTATCTTGCAATTTTTCAATTCATAAACTTTGCGAATAAATATTCTTTAACATGTTGGGGAGACATTAAATAAAGAAATAAGGCTTTCCTCGTCGTTGTCTAAATGAGAAACGTTTTTTTTTTCAACACGTGACGATTAACTGACACCAGTAATTGTTGATATCAGCGCGAGACTTTTATCTTCCTTCTCCCATGTGTAAGATAAGGTTTCCTTGCATGCCGGATACGGTTATCGGTGATGGAAAATCTGATCTTAAACATGGGGGAAGATAAAAGTCGCGCGCTTATCTCAACAATGATATTTGCAAAAAGCCGTTGTGTAAATAAGCAAGCAAAACGTAAGTAGTTGGCGCATGGGCAGAATGTAAATAAATGCAAGAAAAATAATCTCTCATGGCTCTCGGTTCAGATAGGGAAAATCCAACCCTCGGTAAAATTGTTTTAATCGGAACCTCGACGAGCCTCGGTTCCGATGCAAACAATTATACCTCGTGTTGGAATTCCTGATCTTCACAGAATACCCACGAAGGATTCTTATAATCTTGCTTACGGGTGTAGATACGATCCACGTGCAAGTCAACCGGAAGTTGATGCGTTTCAAACACCATTCTAAAAATTTGCGGAAGTCTAAAGAGAAATAGTGTTCAAGAATTTATGTTTAACAATTTTAATGGTATGTACAAAACATAATCAATAATCGGTATCGGATTCAGACAGGAAATGTCCAATCCTTTGTATAACCGTTTTGATCGGAGATCG
The DNA here is from genome assembly GCA_037043455.1 of Cyrtodaria siliqua. NCBI lineage: Eukaryota > Metazoa > Mollusca > Bivalvia > Adapedonta > Hiatellidae > Cyrtodaria > Cyrtodaria siliqua. The sequence goes on along the minus strand of JAWPHD010006125.1, from coordinate 11,059 downwards.
GTTCCGATCAAAACAGTTAAAACTTGGGATGGAACTTTTCATCTGAACCGGATAGCCATGAACGATTTCTCTAATATATTTTAAACAGGGATAATTTGTCGGTTGGATCATCATTTGGCTCTGTATTCGTGTGTTTTGAGAGTGCATTTATTATCTAATGGAAACATCAGCTGAACATAAATATAAGAACGTATACCATATAAAAAGGGTTGAACCACTTATTTATGTTTCATGTGTGTTGTGGGGGGGGGGGGGGGGGGGTGCGGGGAGGGGGCGGGATTATGCTTCCATGCATGTTAAGTGCATTTGTTATCTAATGGAAACATCAGCTGAACATAACTATAACAAACAGCGTATAGCTTGTATGGCTGGGGTAGGGGGGATACTGGTTTGAGATTGTCCGGCCGTCATACTGGTTTGAGCTTGTCCGGCCGTCCAGCGTCCGGCGTCCGTCCGTCTGTACACCAAGATATGTGTGCTTAATTCATTCATTTTTAGGCGGATTTTTTTTATATTTCCCATGCTGATTAATCATGATATGAAGATGTCAGCGAAGAAAAAGATATGTGATTCGATCAGTTTTACAGAGTTATGGTCATTTGATATTTTAATCTATATGTATTATATAGGGGTCAGCATATTTTGTGTGCTCATACATTTTTAGATGTTTTTTTTTTATATTGTACATGCTGATTAAGTATGGCACTTACCAAAATACAAACAACACAAAACAGCTCAAACACTTCATACAGAGCTATGGATTCCACCGGTGTTTTTATACCCCAACGCATAGAAAAGCCGGCCTTCTAGACAAAATCTATGTCAACTTTGACAGTGGTGCCGCTCTCTTTGACACCATCCCGACGTTCTACGGTGACCATTTTGTGTTTGGTGTGGCCATACCATTTGCACAAATTATAATCTAGGTAATTCTAGTAATACAGCTACATTTACCAAAGTGCAATGCACAGTTTTGTTTTGATAACTTTTATAGAAATTATAGCTCGGTGAAGTCTTGTTGGGATTACTACGCATTCATTTCCCTATGAATTTTCATATATTTGTTGTGATTCAGTATGTAAGCGACTGTGATCATATAGGAAAATTATATTAGTCCAATAAAGTGCAGGGATCAAAGGCGCAAAAGCGGTAGGAGAGGCGGGGTGGGGGTATATTTATCTGCCTCTGGCGACAGTTCTACTTCCTAACTGAATTGATAACTTGTGACTAAAGTATAATGTAGGGCTAATAAAGTTCTTCGTTACAATTTTGTGAAACCAAGTGAGTCAAAACCTTTTTTAACAGAGTATACATATAAACAACCATGTCTCATGTCACAATAAAATCACCACATCATAAAATACCATTGATACAATAATTTCTCTTTCAACTTTCATAATACATAACGCTGTCTGCAGCATTTATCAGGCTTAATGATAATGTGTTGTAGGCGCTGACAGGCATACATTTGTTTTTCTTTGGGCCATTTAATATGAAAGGTCTCTCGTTGGGGGTTGGGGATTACGTTGCGGTTGCCGATATGTAAATGTATTTAGTGCGAGCCATTTTCCACGGCATGTTACCATGCAATTTACACATGAAACACACGACCGACAACATGTTTTTGGATGGAGACAAACTGTCTCATTTCGGTTTCACCGGAACTGTGGTAGTGAATGTTTTTACCATAATCCGCTATTAATCATGGTGATGTAGGAAGAAAAAACAAATATATAGAAAACGAATGAACCCGTTTGACCAAAATATTTTTCTTTTTATATCCGAAATTGTGATAAACGCTTTTATATAGGACCGCGTTCTATTGCTCGGATTGCCGGCAATTTGTTTGCCACTTGTCAGGGTTAGGGGAGGAGCATCTCTGATGGGAGGAGCTTAAGTACATTTTTGTTAACCATTTAACTTTCCACTTAAAGTAGATATAAAAACGAACAGGAAAAGTAGCATTCAATGATGACAGTCATCCACAACACACACAGAAACAAAGAACGACTTTAAAGATGGATGAAAGGCAAGATAAGAAATCACAAACACAAAAGGGTTGACAACAGGGGTACCGCCTTGGAACGGTTAGTGGCAAAAAAGGCCACTGTGGGTTTAAACAGATTCTAGGGTGCATCAAACCTCACTCTTACCCTACTGTCATCCCAATAAAAGGGACAGGGTAAATAAAGATATCCCCGCCAGGTTATAATCTCTAACAAAGAAGACAGTATTAATAGGCAATACACATAAAACACATAACTGATCATTTATATATAATATAAAAAACAAAAACCCAGAAAGCCACAAAGTAAGTACTCAATGACTTGGTAGAAGTCAGAGCAACACACCCTTTCCTAAATAAACTCTAGTCAAACAGATTCCTAAACTTTGCACTAAGTGTCACAATAATTGTGTGTGTGTGTGTGTGTGTGTGTGTGTGTGTGTGTGTGTGGTTCTAAGGATTACTCATTCAGTCCCTCCACCTTTTATGAGCACCATATGAGTATATGATTAGTATATGATTCTCATGTGATACCTCTTATATGACACTTATTTAAATGGATCAGTGTACGATTCTTATATAAAACCTTTCATATAAGAATCATGTAAGTATTATATGAGAATCATATAAAAGTTGAAGTTTTTGAGAATCATATGAAAATGTATGTGTTTTTAAAATGAAGCATTTATTCTCATATACAATTATATGAAACTCATTAATCCTATTATATACATATCATAAGATAGGTTTTATATTAGCACATATGATAATGCAATCATATGATTAGGATATGTGGCAATTTTGCCTGTGTAGTAGTCCGACTATGACACAACGCTCAACAATTGATGTCATCATCCGTTGATGTATTTATCGGTTATGCTTTTTAAAAAAAACTTTTGTTTTAATGTGTTATAAGAAAACAATTTTACAAAAATGGGTAGAAGAAAAACACACTAGAAGATAACATGCAGTTGATATAATATAACAAATTAAATATTCCTATTTGTATGTTAAAACCGCTAATGAAATAACACCAGAAAAACTACTGATGACTTTACTATACTGATGACTTGACTATACTGATGACTTGTCTATACTGATGACTTGTCTATACTGATGACTTGACTATACTGATGACTTGACTATACTGATGACTTGTCTATACTGATGACTTGTCTATACTGATGACTTGACTATACTGATGACTTGACTATACTGATGACTTGACTATACTGATGACTTGACTATACTGATGACTTGACTATACTGATGACTTGTCTATACTGATGACTTGTCTATACTGATGACTTGACTATACTGATGACTTGACTATACTGATGACTTGTCTATACTGATGACTTGTCTATACTGATGACTTGACTATACTGATGACTTGTCTATACTGATGACTTGTCTATACTGATGACTTGACTATACTGATGACTTGACTATACTGATGACTTGTCTATACTGATGACTTGTCTATACTGATGACTTGACTATACTGATGACTTGACTATACTGATGACTTGTCTATACTGATGACTTGTCTATACTGATGACTTGACTATACTGATGACTTGACTATACTGATGACTTGTCTATACTGATGACTTGACTATACTGATGACTTGTCTATACTGATGACTTGTCTATACTGATGACTTGACTATACTGATGACTTGACTATACTGATGACTTGACTATACTGATGACTTGACTATTCCAAAGAAACGAATCGTGTGTAGATTGTTGTTTTTAATCTTTCTTTACCGAAATAATTTCCAAAACAACTTTGAATATTTCTATACTGAGGTTTTCTTCATAGTGCAGGAACTTAGATGTTCGTCATATTTCATAATGTTTGTAGTTGTACAAATAACTCATTTCTTAAAATAGCAAGTCTCGCAATTTTTCTGTAAATTAAATGCCGTTTTAAACATGTTCTACCTCATTGACATTAATAAACAACACTCCATAAGCAATTTTACCAGTCGCATTCATAGCAATAAAAGGTGTAGATTTATAAAAAAAATAAAAAAATATTATATATCGTCCATGTCTTTGTAAAGTTTTTGTTTTGTGTTTTATGTTATTTTCAACACATGTAAGGTTATATTGTGATGACCTGTGGTATTTCAACATAATGATTGTAACAAGAGCAGTTATAGTTTATATGATTATCAATATTTACAGTATTGTAAGTTTTAAAGTGCCTAGTGTTGAATTGTGGTGTCTGGACAGACAATGTAAATGAGTACATGTGATCAGTTTTCGCGACTTGACACTGTTTACAGTGATAATAAGTGTTGTCATAGTGGTTTTCTGCACTGGACAGTCTATTCTTATCATTATTTTTAAAAAAAACTTTGCTTACCTACGAACTTAGGTGTTATGCAATGAAGTATTTGATGTTTTACTTTTCAAAAGTTTAGAATTGTTTCTTACGGCAGTCATGTTTACTGCAATGCATTGTGGGAGAGTGTGTTTACATTCTATTTGAAGTCAGCATCGTCTTTCAGTTTGAAAACTATATTTATAATGCAAGGACAGTCAAAGGACAAACGTTTGGTATATATTTTATTTAAATAATTAATATTGTTCATGTTTAACTGTTTTTATGCATATGTTTCATTCAATTTGTCAATAAATTAAGTTTTCCAAGGAAGAGGGTGTGCCAAACCTTGGGAGCAACCAATATTTATGGGAAATTTTGGGTTGGTTGTTTGCATCCAGAGATTTGGTCACGTTCACCCAGATTTGTGGTTGAACATTCCTGGGAGTATATAAGCTCAGTTTTTCTGTCATTTAGAGGGGGAGAAAAGTACAAAATGTAGAAGGCAGCAACTCTGTCAAATATTAAGAAGTAAAAGCAACTATTCTGTTGAATTGAAAAGTCTATTATCTGGAAAATTAATAATCAGTGAGAAAGGACATATGTTTATATGTTGTTAAGGCGTTTTCATTGATATTGTGATATATAGTGATGAAGAATTGAATATCGTTGCATTTGAATGCATGAAAGTTATTGGAATATTTTACAGATATTAAAGTATCTAAACGTTGATACACTAGTCATTACGTATACCCATTAACTAATAAAATGACATAGTAATCAATCGCTGATAAGAAGATGCACAAACTAGGAGTTTACGAAGATTCAGTTTATAACCGCGTGTCCTGACAAGCGCGCAACAATACACATGACGGTCGATTTGTTTGTGGTCGAGGCAGACCTCATGGGTAGAACCAGTCCTGTACACCTCCCGCAATCCGTAAGAATCGGCAAGTCCTGACTCCCATTGGGATTCGAACCCGCAGCGGTGAGAGGCGAGAAAGGTTTAGACACAGCGTCTTTAATACTTTATTATATTGGATTCAAACAAACATCTACCACACATAAAGGTACAAGGCACTGATACATGGAACATGTCAACCGTATGAATGATTAAGCGAAAACTGCAGCGAAAACTGCAATGGCACGCATTGTAAAGCTTTTATCCCAAAAGGTTTTGATGATTATAAATAAACCAAACACATTTTACATAATTCATAAATGAATCTGTATCATGTTAAAAGGGCACTATCAATAAAATCACGAATATTTAAAATGAGAAACGACATTTATTGGCCAATAAACTGACACTGTTTCAGATGCTTAACTCAGAAGTCTTGTAATATCGTGCGCCAAAGACAAGTATAGGTAAATTGTTTAATACCGCCTTGAATGAACTTTCTTTGTCCGACTAAACGAAACGTTCGTAACAAAAAGGAAAACTGTGTTTGGGGAACGATGGGTTGATTAACCATAGAACAAAGCTCGTGAAGTACATGCGAGCATGCTTAATTATATGAGAGTCATAACGTGGAATAGTTTGTTAAAATATGTTTGCATTTAATACCAGGTCAGAAATGTGATATTGACTTCTATCTCATAAAACCCTTTCTTTAAAATAAATTCTACCATTTGTTTTTCTGGTTGGTAGGGGCCTAATTTCGTTGGGATACATTGCGATAAATTGAACTATCAAAACGGAATGTGTGTTTGGGGAACGACTGGCTGAATGACCACCTGAGACCGAACTGTGAGCGCTCGTGTAGTTCATGTGTGCATTCTCTGAGACTTTTAAAAGGCAGTTTATACACATATATGCATGACCATCTTTGTGTTATACTTATATTACCTATAAAGGCTGAATTGATACCTGGAATGAGTTTTGATAAACATTTTTGTAGTGTAATTTTGACTTTATTTGGCAGGTTAGTTGTTTTTATAAAATGGCTTCTAACGAACATATAACATATATAAAGGTAGAGGCACTGATACAGGGAACATGCAAGTCGTATGAATGATTAAACGAAAACTGCAATGGCACTCATAGCAAAGCTGTTATCCCAAAATGTCTTGACGATTACAAATAAACCAAACACGTGCATAATGCATAATTGAACCTGTTTCATGTTAAAAGGGCACTATGAATAACAGCAAGAATATTTAAAATGAGAAACGACATTTATTGGCCAATAAACTGACACTGCTATAGATGTCTAACTCAGAAATCTTGCAATATCGTGCACCAAAGACACGTATATGTAAATTGTTAAATACCGCCTTTAGTGAACTATCTTTGTCCGGCTAAACGACACGTTCGTAACAAAATGGAAAACTGTGTTTGGGGAACGATGGGTTGATTAACCATAGAACAAAGCTCGTGAAGTACATGCGAGCATGCTTAATTATATGAGAGTCATAACGTGGAATAGTTTGTTAAAATATGTTTGCATTTAATACCAGGTCAGAAATGTGATATTGATTTCTATCTCATAATAGATCTACTCTTTCTTTAAATTCTTCCATTTGCTTTCCTGATTGGTAGGGGCCTAATTTCGTTGGAATACTGTGCGATAAATTGAACTATCAAAACGGAATGTGTGTTTGGGGAACGATTGACGGAATAACCGCCTGAGACAGAAATGTGAACGCTCGTGTAGTTCATGTTTGCATTTTCTGAGACTTCTAAAAGGTAGTTCATATGCATATCTGCATGTCCGTCAATGTGTTATAAGTATCGTACCTATACAGGCTGGATTGTGGATAGACACCTGGATTGAGTTCTGATAAACATTTGTGTAGCGTAATTTTGACTTTATTTGGCGGGTTATTTCCTTTAATCGTGACTTCCAACTCACATATACCATACATAAAGGTACGAGGCACTGATACATGGGACGTGGCAACCGTATGAAGGATTACACGAAAACTGCAATGGCACTCATAGCAAAGCTTTTATCGATGCTTACAAATAAACCAAACACGTTGTGCATAATGCATACTTGAACCTGTTTCATGATAAAAGGGCACTATGAATAAAAGCACGAATATTTAAAATGAGAAACGACATTTATTGGCCAATAAACTGACACTGCTTTAGATGTCTAACTCAGAAATCTTGCAATATCATGCACCAAAGACACGGGTAGGTAAATTATGTAATACCACCTTTAATGAACTATCTTTGTCCGGCTAAACGACACGTTCGTAACAAAAAGGAAAACTGTGTTTGGGGAACGATAGGTTGATTAACCACCTCAAATAGAACAGAGGCCGTGAAGTACAGACGAGCATGCTTAATTATATGAGAGTCATAACGTGCATAGTTTGTTAAATCAATTTCACACTCAATAGCAGGATAGAAATTTGATATTGACTTCTATCTCATGAAACCCTTTCTTTAAAATCAAATCTACTATTTGTTTTCCTGATTGGTGGATGCCTAATTTCGTTGGGATACATTGCGATAAATTGAACTATCAAAAAGGAAAGTGTGTTTGGGGAACGATTGTGAAAGCTCGTATAGTTCATGTGTGTATTCTTTGTGACCTTCTGAAAGGCTTTTTATATGCATAAATACATGATCATCTTTGTGTTATACTCATATCGCCTAATCGTGCTAGTAAAAGGATATATCCTGGCGGGGTTTCCTTATTTACACTGTCGAGGTTTTCCTTAAGATGACGATAGAGTGAGGTTTGGTGCAACTTAGAACCTAATAAATCCCCAGCGGCCATTATGCCACTGACCGTTCCGATCACTTGTATGAAATCCAATTAAATTACCGTAACTTTTCTTCAGTGTTTTAAATTGCTTGGATGAATTGGCTCAAACTTGGCACAGATGATGCTGAGGTTTATGGCTTTCAAGTTTGTAAATATTAGGTAAATAGGTCCAAGATAGCCGCCGTTACTATACAATGCTTATACCTTTTAAACTGTTTGGATGATTTTGACCAAACTTCACATGGATGATGCTCAGGTCTATGGCTTGCAAGTTTATAAAAATTTGGTCAACGCGATATTCAGAATGGCTGCTGTTACCATACAAATGGATAGAAAATAAGCTATATTTTGAATTAAATTCAAACACTCGGTCCTGATGCTGTCAAACATTTCACTTGTATGAAATCAACTTAAATTAGAGCTATGCTAGCCAGTAGAGCGTTCAAAGACCATCTTGTGCCTCTTGTTTTAGAAGAAATCTGCTTGATGTTTGTCTTACAAAAACATAGGTCGATGCGGCATTCAAGATGGCTGCCATTAAAGACTACCTCCGTTTCCGTGAAATGCTTATATCTTTTCAATCGCTTGGATGATTTTAACAAAACTTCACATGGATGATGTAGAGGTCTGTGGCTTTCAAGTTATAAAAATTAGGTCAACGCGACATCAGAATGGCTGCCGTCAGACATTTCACTTGTATGAAATCAACTTATATTAGAGCTATGTTAGCAAGTAGAGCGTTCAAAGACTCTCGTGTGCCTCTCGTTTCAGAAGAAAGCTTCTAGACGTTTGTTTTACAAAATGCAATCGTCGCAGATGACATAGAATATGTTTTATTATGAAAGCTATCTAGGTTAATGTGTATAGATGCTCAGTTCTAAAAATAGATTATAATGCATTCTTCAAGTTTTGTCAATACTTTCTTGCATATACATTTGCATTTAGATTATAATAGCGTAATATATCTGAAAAATAATCTCCTACATGCCTGTATTTGTGGGAAACACAACTAGCATATCCCTGACGTGTGGAATAATATACGAGGGCCTTCACGGGGGCCTAACACCGTGAACTCGTTTTATATATGTCTCGCGGCAATCTTTTTACTGCAGTTTTCTTGCCATTAAAACGCGCGGTTTTCTATCTGTACACTGTGTGTGGCATGGCGAAGGGTTTACTGTGAACGCTGATGGTTTAATTAAACATTTTAAATTTTGATTTAGACATTGTGCTGTTTGTTTGAATGTCATCAGATGAAAATATATTTATTGTCCGTGTGTCATTTGATAAGTAGTGACTGGTTGAAACTGTAGAGTATGTAACAGCTATATGGCTCTAGTTTAATTAACTCATGTGCGGAGTTTGTATAACTAATCACAAACACCTCCCAAACCAATAAAACTTCCATACCTAAACTACACAATCATGTGTACGGTAACTCCGAATTTACAGAAAGATGAATACCCTTACACTGTTAGTTGAATTATTACCTAGCATATATACTGTTTGATGTTAAATTACTATACAGATACAAATAATATGTATAACATCATATAACAAACATACTGTGATTAGTAGTTTATATACATAAATGTGTCTGTTGTGTATAACAATATACACTAAATGATACAGTTGCTAGATATTATAAACCAATAAATACTACATTATGAATATAACTAAACACCACCATAAAAATCTAAATAGTGATATACAACATTTCAAACCAGATACAATGTAACATTTTACTAATACATATCTAATCAATACCACATAAACATTATATACAAATATACATTCAAATTACTATAAACATAAACTAGACCAAAATTATATTCATAAACTAAACACTAACCATATAATAATTATAACAACATACCCTACACATATACAAAATTATCATACAAACATACCTACACAATACACAAATATATATAACAACCTACCCATAAAAATAATATATACAACATACCCTAACCAATAACAAACTTGATATACAACACATCCCTACCTATATAACAAAATTAATATACCAACATACCTACCTATATACATAATAATACAACTCCAAACAACCCTAACCATATAATAATTTCTACTACAACAACACCCTACCCAATATACAAAATTATATAACAAACATACCTACCCATAACTAATATAATAACAACACACTTACCCAATATAACAAATATATCCAACATACCCAACCATACTAAATAATTATATCCAACAACCCCACCCCCAATATACAACACACTATACCCAACAACAAATTATATAACAACACACTCTACACATATAAAAATTATACAACAAACACCCTACCCATATAAAATTATATACAACAACACTCTCTACCCATATAACAATATATATACAACATATCCTACCCATATAAAATTATATACAACATACCTACCAATATATAAAATTATATAAACATCTACCCTACCATATAATAATCTATATACAACATACCCTACCCATATACAAAATTATATACACACATACATACCCATTATATACAACAAACACCCTACCCATAAACATCAATTATACTACAACATACCCTACCCATATACAAATAAATACTACCCCTAACAACTAAACCCTACCATAACCCCAAAATATAATACACACTACCCCTACCATAATAAACCCTATAACCAAACACCTACCCATTACAACATTATCTAACCAAACACTAACCCAATACATAAATAACAACAACACACCCTATACAACAATAACTAACAACACACCCTACCCATATCAATCATAAATACTACAAACAAACAAACACCAAAACAACAACCTACCACCCAAAACCAAACCCACACCAACAACACAAAATCAATACACAACCACCACCAACCAACAAACACAACAACCCCACTACCCCCACCCAAACAAAAACAAACACAACCAAATAAACAAAACACCACCACCAAAAACATCTAACACAACAACCTCCAACCACAAAAAAAAAAATCTCAC